>JBBPBX010015463.1:16272-49433 GCA_038048925.1 Garcialebias charrua | reverse complement strand
ACAATTGTTGCTGATCAATCAACAAAACTAATCGTTGTGGAATTACCGCTGTGGATTATAAGACTTTGCTTTCCAAGGGATCACAGACTTTGTTTTCCAAGAGTTAACAGACTTTGTTTTCCAAAGGATTAAAAGCTTTTCGCAATGGGATTACCTCCGAACAGTATGGAATTTCCAAAAACTTTATGGGATTATAATTTTTGATTTTTCTTTTCCACTTACTGGATTGCTTCAAGATCAAAGACAGTTCAAGGTTTCCTTTCGTGTTGGACCCCATCCCCAAGGACTGGCGATGGCTTCCAAAAGGGGGGAGATGTAGTGGACCTACCCAGGGTCAAACTAAGGTTTTTGAACTGTCCAGTGATGACCTTTACTGACCTCTCAGTAAAGCAAGACATTTACCACAAAATCATTCCATTAGTTGTAATCTGAGAATATAGTCATCAAAAGAGACTATTTCTATCTTTGATTTTATTCTAATGTGATCAAAAGAATAACTTTTGTCATTTTCATGATATATGTTATATGCTGTTATTCTTTAAATGTGAAACATCAATGTGTCATTTCTGCAAGTGAAAAGGTGTCAAAGTTCAGCTAACATGTCAAACTGTGCTTTTCAGATTTGTTTTAGAAGTGGTAAGACGCTAATCCAAGTGTTTCTCCTCTTGGAGTCTATGAGTCTGTCTTTTCCTAAACATTTCTCTCTGCTGCTAGTTGTGGCCTTGTACTCTGATAACACAAGTGAACGGCTCAACTGGTCCTGTCGGACCAATGGGGAAGAAACAAGTCGCTCTCCTCTCAGAGCTGGTACTAAGTTCTAAGCTGTTGCTGAAACGCTTCAGAGTTTCTGGGAGCTTCAAAGACATGAAGACGTCCCAAAGAGCTGAATGAATGCCTGTCACCCGCCAAGGACAGTCATTCAGCTAAGGATTGTATAACATGCTGTTATGAATCCACTTCGAACGAGCGTAAGCTCAAGACTTTGTTTATTCCTTCATGGAATAGTTATCTTGAAGTCAGAGGCCTGAAGCTGACACATTTTCTGATGACCAACGCGAAAACCAGGAGACGTTGAAACGTAAACGAATACCCTGCTCGAAGGTACTGGTTCCCACAAGGACCCGTGCATCTGAAAAGCTACAAGGTCTTCTCTCTTACCAGGCTGTCGTCAAAAGGTAAAGAGCTGTTTACAAACGTACCTGGATTTTAGCAGAAGTCGGAGGAGAAGTGTCACTTTGGTATCATGCTCACGATAATTTCCTTTAATCCATCTCTCCTCCTATTCTTTTCCCTCAATCTAAGCTGGAAACTATTTTAAGTTTAAAGAGCCCTCAGACTAAATATGTTTAACATCTAGTATTTATGTCTGTTGTTGTAATTCAAGTGTGCTGACGTAGTAAATTGAAAGAAAGTGAAATCATGTCAATCAAGTGTAATGGTGTTAATTTAGTTGATTTATTTTAAATAAATGGTAGTGTCGCCTGGCATACCAAACTAAGTCAATGTCCATTGTCACTCTATAGCTCTGTTTATTTATCCATCATAAAGATCACAGAAATATTGGGTAAACTGAAAAAGAAAAGAATCCGTGAAATTACTATTCAATCTGAATAAGTAAGTTAATTAAGGATAAAGAGGTCAGCTTAATACTGACCCCTGTTAAAATCCTTTAGTTACATCTGGGTGGCACTATATGTGTTTAAAGACACAATATATGGTCTCCCTCATGCTCTCTTCAATGCCGAGCTGAAGTCGATGAACAGCATTCTGACATAGGAGTCTTTCGTGTCCAGATGTGTGAGAGCTGTGTGGAGGGCAGAGGAGATGGCATCGTCGGTTGAGCGATTAGGCCGATATGCAAATTGGAAGGGATCCAGGGAGGCAGGGAGGACAGATGTGATGCTTTTCATGACTAGCCGTTCGAAGCACTTCATCAGGATGGGGGTGAGTGCTACTGGACGATAGTCATTGAGGCAGGAGGGCGTTGCCTTCTTTGGGACAGGGATGATGGTGGTGGCTTTGAAACAGGTGGGGACGATGGCCTGACTCAGTGAGATGTTAAAGATGTCCGTGAAGACCGCTGCGAGTTCTCCTGCACAGTCCTTCAGCACACGACCAGGTATGTTGTCAGGACCAGAAGCTTTCCGGGCGTTGATCTTGATGAATGATCGCCTCACGCTGTCTGAGGACAGCGCCAGCACCTGGTCATCGGGAGAGGGGGTGAGTTTTTGTGCAGGTGTGCTGTTACATGCCTCAAACCAAGCAAAGAAGTCATTCAGTTCATTCAGCGTAGAGGTTGTGCTGTCACAGGTCTGTTGGGATGGTTTGTAGTTTGTGATGGTCTGTATTCCCTGCCACAGACTCCATGTATCCTTGCTGTCCTTGAAGCGGTGAGCTATTTTCCTGGAATACTGCTTCTTGGCCCTCCTGATGCCCCGGGCCAGGTTGTTTCTGGCAACTACTGTAAGTTTAAATAAAGTATGTCAGCTTCACATTATTTTAGTGTTATTCTTTGTAATAATCTTTGTCGCCGCCTAGGTCGACGAGGAGGCAAAGGTAGGCGCCTTCAGATAAAGGTGACCAATACAGGTAGTCCTCAACTTATGGTGGCCTCGACTTACGACGTTTCGGCTATATGAACGGGCGTAGAAACGGAACTTGTTCGTAAGTCGGGGATCACCTGTACAATCCCGCCTTCAGATAAAAGTGGCCAATACAGGTAGTCCTCGACTTACGGCGTTTCGGCTATACGAACGGGTGTAGAAATGGAACTCGTTCGTAAGTCGGGGATCACCTGTACAATCCCGCCTTCAGATAAAAGTGACCAATAAATCCCACCTTCAGATAAAAGTGGCCAATACAGGTAGTCCTCGACTTACGGCGTTTCGGCTATACGAACGGGTGTAGAAATGGAACTCGTTCGTAAGTCGGGGATCACCTGTACAATCCCGCCTTCAGATAAAAGTGACCAATATAATCCCACCTTCAGATAAAAGTGGCCAATACAGGTAGTCCTCGACTTACGGCGTTTCGGCTATACGAACGGGTGTAGAAATGGAACTTGTTCGTAAGTTGGGGATCACTTGTACAATCCCACATTCAGATAAAAGTGACCAATACAATCCCGCATTCAGATAAAAGTGACCAATAAATTCCCGCCTTCAGATAAAAGTGACCAATACAATCCCGCCTTCAGATACAAGTGACCAATACAATCCCGCCTTCAAATAAAAGTGATCAATACAATCCTGCCTTCAGATAAAAGTGACCAATGCAATCCCACCTTGACCATGGATAGGTGACAGGTGACAGGTGACAGGACTTGCAGTCTCCCCTAGCAACTATATCTGCCATAGCAAATGATTCTGTAGTGTCATGAAAATGGCCTCATATACATACCAATGGCTGCAAAAATGCTAATTCAATTAGTCATTTGACTAACTCGTTAGAATAGCCAAATGGCTAACATTTAGGTAGTGCTGGTGTTGAAAGACATTTGAAATATTATTGAAAGACTATTGAAAGACTGTTCAGTACAGCAGGACAGATTTTATCTCCCTAAAGAGCCAGACTGGACTCAAAAAACGTTGAAAACCAACTTCTTCTGAACTTGAACAAGAAATTCTTGCTGCAATATTAAAATGTGTCAGTTCATGATGTCAGGAGAAAGAGATGTCTCCAAATGTCTCAACACTCAGGTCCAAGTTTTGAAAATGGTGTCAGGAAGTTAAAATATTGTTCACTAATGATCCATTACAAGGTTGATGACACAGTATTTTAACTATACTTGATGACAAACTGGAGCTGAAGTGGTCAGAGCCTGTTCCTTTGTTAGGTCTAATGCTCCTTTTTTCCAGACAGACAACTTTTACTTAAATGTGTTTACTGCAGTTAAAATGACGCATTGATTTTGTTTTGTGTTAAATCAAAATTTTCTAAGATACTGTATAATCATTCCTTTTTCTTATTTTGCTTAATTAACTCTTCATGTCATCCCTGAAATTCTGACACACAGAATCACAAGTCCAAATGTGAACTGTGTCACAAAGTAAACACAATAAAAACATGTATTATCTGCATAATACATTCAGCAAATACTTTTACTTTAATGCTTTAAGTATTTTTAAAAGCAAGTACTTGTTTACTTTTACTTAAGTAAAAACATTAATATGGTACTGTACTTCTACTTTTACTAGAGTACATTTCTGACTGTTTATTTGTACTTTTACTTAAGTACAGTGTTTGAGTACTTTCTCCACCATTGCCAAGTACTAACAAGGACAATCCCTGCTTAAATTTTGAGACCAGATGAGATCAAACGCATACAATGTGGTATGGCCGTAAACGATGAGCTCAGTCACAAATAGGACTTTTAAAAGATCATAGCAAACAAAGACTAAACTTATGCAACAAGAAATACAACATATATCTACATACAAAACACACAAAACAAAGCACAACTACCGGTAGTTCCAAGCATTAACCTTTAAAGACCGTGTAAAGTGAATTTCAACATTTTCTTCAATAAACATTATAAATGTCATAATTGTAATCTTGTAAATGAGTAAAAAGTCTCAAAATTGTAGCTCAATTAATTTTGGAGTTATAGATCAAACTGTGTATAAACATATTTCTCTTTCAGGATTTTTTAGGCGTGGTTTAAATGTGACCGCGTTTCGTCACGCGGTCACAAGCCCCACCCCCTGCAGCTCCAGCCGTATAAATGCGTTCTTCGGTGGAGCCGTTCACTCGCTACCGACCGTCTCCCTCCAGTACTCTAAAACCCAGGCGTGCTGCTGGAGCGACCACATGCCACCTGCACCTCCGCGCACCTCCGCCCCCCCCCCCGCGCGCGTGCGTGTGTGTGTGTGAGAGGCGATCCGCGTGAAGCTGAAATCCTGCCACGCGCGCCGTGAAACGCCGTGACTCCGCTGACACAGATGAGATAACTTATCAACGTGATTACTCTTTATTTTAATCACCAACACAGACCCCACATGCGATGTGACCGGGTCGGACCGCGAGTCCGCTCATCTTCTAAAATAGCGCTGATTATAACAGCGGAGTTATGTGTCCTCAACTTTAAAAACATAACCAGAGTTGTTAGTGCACTAAAAACAGCGTAACTCTTGGAAAAAGAAGCTGCTGGAAGCCAGAACTCAGATAAAAACGGAGCAGGTGGATCTCTGCTTCCCCCGTATGCCTCCCCACACAGCTCAGCTCTGAAGGGGGCAGGACACGGCGCAGTACTGCGCTGAAACCACGCCCACGCGATGACACGCCCCCACCGTTCCAGGGCAAGGCAAAATCATGTTTTTTCATTATTTTTGACACTTAATTTTATAAGGAAAACAATGTTTTTAATCAGTCAGATTTATATGGGTGATTAATAACACATATTTATGCCATGTGACAAACTAAAAACACACATTTAATTTCACTTTACACGGCCTTTAATCTAAGCATTAAGCATGCAATGTAGTCATGATAGAAAATGAAGGATTTACTTGTAGTTACCTTGTCAGCAGGTAGCGTCACTCAGCGGAATCCGAGCGTGCATCTGTCCAGATAAACCGTCACCACGGAGGAATAAAAATGACCAGAGGAATAAAATGACCAAGAGTCAGCGTTCTGGTTTGTTCACCACAAGGGGGAATGAACTCCAAGTATTTTATTGTTTGACACGTCACCTTATATACACACATCCTCACGTGAACTTAATTACACACCGGAAGTACATGTCCTTTCAGAATAAAACATGTCTTGACAAATGAAAGCATATTTGTTCCACTCAACACCCCTACTTGCGTTCATTTTGTCAAAATCCATCAGTCAAAAAACAATCAATAAACAGTATCAAACAAAACATTTACATTCTCCACTTTCTCAGCATCTTCATTGCAGTTCAGTTATTTTATCTACAAATTCTTCTTGTGACATTTTTACATAGTTTTCTGTATGTTCAAAATGGATGCCAAGAAAATGTTTGAGTATGCCCATATCTAAATCTTGCTTTGTATTTCTCTTGACCATCACCAGTATTTTCTTTACATATACCCATCAAACCCCTACTGCTTTCTTATCTTCTGACAATGTTACAGTATACATGTTTCGCTTATACAAAACACATTTTGGACGAACTTAATGTAAAATATATCTCAATATAAAAGGAGCACAAAAAGGCAGCCAATTAATAGTTTATAATTAATGCATACATTCATTTTAACTTGTTATCTGTAACTTGTTATTTGCACAATATTTACACTCCAAAAATATATCCTTCACTGGCAAAGTCGTTAGGGTAAAAATGTTATTTTCTTTTAGTGAGTATATTTCCCTGTTTTACCTTTGATTTTCATGTGTGTATGCATAACATTCTGTTCCAAATTTTTGTATTCTAGACAAGTTTGATTTCTTTCCTGTTAGTAAAAATAAGGTACGTCATATATTAATCTGTAACAGTAGTCTATGTTGGTTAATACGTGGTTTTCTTCTTTTGCACTGGTTACATATTCATGTACATGGTCTTTTTATGTACATGGTCTTTTCTTATTCTAGAAGGATACTGTCTGTCTTCGGATTCGCCACTAGGTGGTGCCAGGTCATTTACTTCTGGTTGATCTGAGCTTGTTTCCTGTGATTCTGAATCTAACTGCTCTTTAGTCCTAAAGTCCTACTCACATGACATTTTCTCTCAGTTGGATGATATCGTTATTTTAATCAAGAATTTAGCCAATCGGCATTTGCATCGAGTTCTCCTTGTTTGTTTGTATACATAACAAATTCTTGTTTTCTAGAGTGTGGTTTATTTCCTGTTAGTATAAAGTAACGTGTTTGACCTGTCCGATTGTTAAAACATCCATTTCTTGCGTGAACAGTATCGCTCTTACTTTAAGAAAATAAACAAACATTACACCGGAAAAATCATCAGTGAATATTAAAGCGTATTTATGCCCATCAACTACATTTTGCAATCTTAAAATGTCACTATGGTTGCAGTGTCCCAATATCTCGTGCCATGTTTGTAAATCAAAAGTCTTATTGCACTCATACTCACATTCGGTTTTGAGGTAGTACAGTCTGTCATTAAATCTGTTGGGCCTGATGCTCCTTCATCCCAGACTGCTGCTGCTGCTTGGATCAGCTGCTTCTTCATCTGTGACTTTCAAACCTCAGCTCCTCATGTAGCATGGATCTCTCCTCCTCATACAGCATGGATCTCTCCTCCTCATACAGCACGGATCTCCTCATCATGCAGCACGGATCTCCTCATCACGCAGCACGGATCTCCTCATCACACAGCATGGATCTCCTCATCACACAGCATGGATCTCCTCATCACACAGCATGGATCTCCTCATCACACAGCATGGATCTCCTCATCACACAGCATGGATCTCCTCATCATACAGCATGGATCTCCTCATCATACAGCATGGATCTCCTCATCACACAGCATGGATCTCCTCATCATACAGCATGGATCTCCTCATCACACAGCATGGATCTCCTCATCACACAGCATGGATCTCCTCATCACACAGCATGGATCTCCTCATCATACAGCATGGATCTCCTCATCATACAGCATGGATCTCCTCATCATACAGCATGGATCTCAATGGATTTAAAATGTCTCTGGCAGTCCTTTTAATTCTCTTCATTTAATTAATTCTCTTCATCGGTGTCAGCCGGTACACTCACTTCATCGTCATCAGCCGGTAAACACACTTCATCGTCATCAGCCGGTCCATCCTTTGTCACCGACCGGTAAACAAACTTCGGCCGGTAAACTTACTTCGTCAGCCGGAAAACACATTCTTCGTCGTCGGCCGGTAAATACTTTCATCGTCGTCGGCCGGAAAACAAACTTCATCGGCCGGTAAACTTCTCCCCAAGATGGTGTCCCAGAACTTTTCGTCTCTCACCGTCCATAATTGCTTTCATCTCCGTTGAAGGTTAGCCGCGCCCATCGGCTACTTGAATCGACGACGCGTTTGTTCATGGTACGCTCGTTCTTGTGACTCCAATCTCTAAAAGCTTCACCCGTGCTCGCCGTCATCCAGAGCTTCTCCGGGTTGTATCTTGCGCTCTTTCTGGAGTTCTCCTGGGCTTTATCTAGGCTGTATCTGGGTTCTGCTGGGCTGTCGCTGGTTGTAGCTGGGTTGTAGCTGGGCCCATAACCTGTCAGCAGGTAGCGTCACTCAGCGGAATCCGAGCGTGCATCTGTCCAGATAAACCGTCACCACGGAGGAATAAAAATGACCAGAGGAATAAAATGACCAAGAGTCAGCGTTCTGGTTTGTTCACCACAAGGGGGAATGAACTCCAAGTATTTTATTGTTTGACACGTCACCTTATATACACACATCCTCACGTGAACTTAATTACACACCGGAAGTACATGTCCTTTCAGAATAAAACATGTCTTGACAAATGAAAGCATATTTGTTCCACTCAACATACCTTCATACAAACGAACACATGGTACTTCCTGTTTAGCACTGTCTTATCCAGCTGCTCATGACATCAGCCACTTGCCTTTATCAATATTTTACATTTGTCCAGATTCTATTTAAGTTTTGGAAATGTAATAAAAAGTATTACATCCTCTAAATGCTCAGGGTATTTTTTCATTCAACCTTTATTTAAACTGATAAATCACACTGAGCCTCGGAGACTCATTTACAAGTGAGACCTGTTTGGACAGATGATAAAAAGTGGTGAAAAATGACACATAGGGTTTGGAAACAAATAAAATCTTAACATGCTCTTAATCTTTGGCTGAAGATTAACAGCATGATAAAGAAAAAAAATCTCACACAACAAGCACAATGATGCCGACATTCCTCGGGAGGGGAGGGATGTAAGGGCGGTGAGCATGTCCAAAGACAACACACAGATGCACTGTAAAGTTCAGATAAAATCCCTCAGTTCAAATAGTTCCCTCTGTAACGATCCATACACACTCAGGGGGTGTCGAGGAGGGCCAAGGATTAATCCAAAGAGTCCTGAATTGATGACAGAATGTTTATTCAGCTGGGCCCCTCTGAAAAGTTTGTAGACTTTCTTGGTGGTGTTGGTGGTGGTAGAGCATCAGGTTTACAAAACTTCCAGGTGAATTAAGATAAGATGGCCTGTTGAGGTCAGTCAGGGAGTTGAATTTAGATAAACATAATTATTTTGGGGACAGGCAGAACTTTTACGGACTTCTACCTTGAGTCTGTGTCAGTCCACTCAGTTCCAAAACGTCCAAGTTAAATGGTCACTCCAATGGATAGTGCCTGAGAGTAATCCACGAGATCTGATCCACCCTGCCAAAAGCATTTGAATCTGAGTGCTTGAGGCATGAACAAAGCCATCATAGGCAGCCTGACCAGATCACAATTTGCTGCAGATGACTTCCTTGTTGTAGCTAAACCAGGAACCAGCCAAATCCAAAAAGCAGGAACCACTTATCATACATCCAATTATAAATGCCTCCTTAAAATCCATGAATGACAGCAGAGATAGACACATCATCGTCTTCCAAGTTGATGAGATATCCAGCTACGAGTATGCCAACTGGGCAAATTGGCTTGCCTAAAGCCGGTCTTCTCTTCGAATTTTTTTAATCAATTGCATTGAGGGACCAACTGACCAAATCCATAGCAGAATTAAGATTCAGAAGATTTGTAGAAGAGAGGCTCTAAGCAGTGTCACAGACAGGACAGAGCAAAGCAAAGTGGAAAGGAAGAGGAGGAGAAAGGCATCCGCCCTTGACAAGGGCAAGTGTCAAGGGTAACGCTGTCTGAATTACATGTTCTGCACTGACAATGTTTAAAGCTAGGGTATGTAGCTTTTTTTATAAACATATTTCTTCTCTGTCACTATTTTTTGACAGAGTGATGTTAAACAGCTAATCTTTGAGAAATACTATATTCCTCTGGCATCTCCCGGTGGTTAAAATAGCATTTATAAAAACCAGAGCGCCCCGAGTTTAACCAGCCAATAAAAACAGAGTTATTTTCATGAACGAGGTTCCCCCGCCCTTCCCCCGCCTCTCCCAGCGGCAGCGCGCAGCCGGGCACGTCCCCAACAGAAACAGTAGCTGTTGCAAAATGGCGGAGGTGGCGAGAGCTTCGGGTGCTCAAAGGATTGCAAAGCGATGCAGATTTAGCAACATTCTTGCTTGACAAGTAAGTGTCTTTGCTTGAATCATGTGATAGTGCAAATGACATGATATTATCTACAACAGGCTAAAACACATATGTCAAGGTGGCGGCCCGCGGGCCAGATCCGGCCCGCAAAACAATTATTTATGGCCCCCTGGATGATATTTAATAACTATTAGAGCCGGCCCGCAAGCCACAGAACACCGGCAGCCGGCTCTCAGCTGTTAACAAGGTGAAATGTCCGCTGCTAAGCTTCATTCTAACTCCGGCTGAAGTGGTGGAGGTGCTCAGCTTCATTCTAACTCCGGCAGAAGTGGTGGAGGTGGGGGGTGGGAGAAGTGACGATATTCCAATGCGCAGCAACACTTTCCTCAGCCCTCCCCATCTTGTTTTCTCACAGACATAGTCTCGCGAGTTTTGGGTGCAGTGACTGACGAGACTTTAAGACAGCAGTGGAGCTATCGGTGCGAAGTAAACATGGATGCTGCAGAACTAGCAAACAAGCAAACGAAAACTTATTATTTTCACACAGAGTGGGAGGAGGAGTATTTTTTTGTTTATTCTAATTCGAAGTCTATTTGCCTCATCTGTAATTCGAGCGTTGCCTTGCCCAAAAAGTGTAACTTGGAGCGGCATTTCAAGACGATGCACAAACTGTTTGAGACAGATTTCCCTCCTAAAAGTTGTTTATGGACTCAGAACATGCGGGAGCTAAAACACAAGTTTGCAGCACATCAATCGATCTTCACTCAGCCCAGCACAAAAGGTAAGGTTGCTACGATCGCCTCCTACCGTGTTAGCTGCATCCTGGCTCAACATAAGAAGTCTTTCAGTGATGGAGAAGTTATGAAAGAAGCGTTTATTATTCTGCATTATTCACCTGGATTATTGATCATAAATCAGGATGTTATTCTGTGTTATTTACCTGGATTATTGAGCATAAATCAGGATGTTATTCTGTTATTCACCTGGATTATTGAGCATAATCAGGATGTTATTCTGTGTTATTTACCTGGATTATTGATCATGCATCAGGATGTTATTCTGTTATTTACCTGGATTATTGAGCATAAATCAGGATGTTATTCTGTTATTCACCTGGATTATTGAGCATAAATCAGGATGTTATTCTGTGTTATTTACCTGGATTATTGAGCATGCATCAGGGTGTTTTTCTGTTATTCACCTGGATTATTGAGCATAATTCAGGATGTTATTCTGTGTTATTTACCTGGATTATTGAGCATGCATCAGGGTGTTTTTCTGTTATTCACCTGGATTATTGAGCATAATTCAGGATGTTATTCTGTGTTATTTACCTGGATTATTGAGCATGCATCAGAGTGTTTTTCTGTTATTCACCTGGATTATTGAGCATAAATCAGGATGTTATTCTGTTATTTACCTGGATTATTGAGCATGCTTCAGGATGTTATTCTGTTATTTACCTGGATTATTGAGCATGCATCAGGGTGTTATTCTGTTATTCACCTGGATTATTGAGCATAAATCAGGATGTTATTCTGTGTTATTTACCTGGATTATTGAGCATGCATCAGGGTGTTATTCTGTTATTCACCTGGATTATTGAGCATAAATCAGGATGTTATTCTGTGTTATTTACCTGGATTATTGAGCATAAATCAGGATGTTATTCTGTGTTATTTACCTGGATTATTGAGCATGCATCAGGGTGTTTTTCTGTTATTCACCTGGATTATTGAGCATAAATCAGGATGTTATTCTGTGTTATTTACCTGGATTATTGAGCATGCATCAGGGTGTTTTTCTGTTATTCACCTGGATTATTGAGCATAATTCAGGATGTTATTCTGTGTTATTTACCTGGATTATTGAGCATGCATCAGGGTGTTTTTCTGTTATTCACCTGGATTATTGAGCATAATTCAGGATGTTATTCTGTGTTATTTACCTGGATTATTGAGCATGCATCAGAGTGTTATTCTGTTATTCACCTGGATTATTGAGCATAAATCAGGATGTTATTCTGTGTTATTCACCTGGATTATTGAGCATAAATCAGGATGGTATTCTGCATTATTCACATGAGTTATTGATCATAAGTGTTTATTGAGGCTTTATTTAATATTTTATTTAATTCATTTATTCATTCATTTAAAAGAGACAAAATAAAACAAATTCATTAAAAAAAACATTGAATGAAAAGAGTGCAGAAAGAAGAAAAAAAACTTCTATCACCTCCTTATAATAAACATTGAACCAGTCCGGCCCTTGGCTTGTAGCAAATTTGTTTTTTTGGCCCTCGGTGTATTTGACTTTGACACCCCTGGGCTAAAACCATTTTCTGGCCTACAGCTGACGTGATGCTAATGGTAGCAGCTAACTCATTCAACCTCAGTATTGTTTTGATACGTACATTTAGTTATCCTAACTTATTGTATTGTGGATCAGCATGCAGATATGATGAAAGTACTGTAACTGCGCTGTCTGTGTAAGAGAGGCATGATCACAACAACTAGCAATTAGCATATTGTCTGCAGATCATTTGGTGTTCATACTCGAAAAGTCTGTTAGTTGTCCTACACAATATATGTTGTTGATGCATACATGTCAACCTCTTTGGACGTTTACCTGTATAAAGGGCCTCAAAAATCATTAATTTTTTGCATAAAATCTGTAAAACTTGCGGTGGGGGGGACGCGTTTGTCTGCTGCGGACATGAGCCTGCAGTGAAGCAGGATGAAAGGAGAGCGTAAAAAGTTCAAATTTTACTTCTAGCAGCAGAACAGGATGGAAGATGGCTGTTTGATGCTATTTTTTAAATCATCCTACATGCTTTGATATGTTAGATAAATTTGTCATTGTGTGATAAATGTGTTGAAAAGAATATCTGATTATTGTTTGAACTACATTATATGTTTTTATGCAGAGATGATGACTTTGGGGAAGGTCTGAGAAGTGAATTTGGGGAGACTCCCATTCAGGTTTTGGAAACAAGGTAAGTAAGGGGAAACTGTATTTATGTCAAGATTATTTTATGGTTTGCACTGCAACTAATATAACTGTGATCATAATATTATTACACAATTTTAAAATGTAGATGGTAAGGTTGTATGTCTAATATTGTTTATGAAATGTATTTCCACCAGATATTACGGTAGGCAGAAACAAAAACCAAAGTTTAATAGTTGTTTTTATATAATCCATCCATCCATCCATTTTCTTCCTCTTATCCGGGGTCGGGTCGCGGGGTAGCAGCCTAAGTAGGGAGGCCCAGACTTCCCTCTCCCCAGCCACTTGGAGCAGCTCCTCTGGGGGAATCCCAAGGCGTTCCCAGGCCAGCCGAGAAACATAGTCCCTCCAGCGTGTCCTGGGTCTTCCTCTGGGCCTCCTCCCGGTGGGAAGTGTCTGGAACACCTTACCAGGAAGGCGTCCAGGAGGCATCCTAACCAGATGCCCGAGCCACCTCAACTGGAGAAGCAGCGGCTCTACTCTGAGTCCCTCGTGGATGACTGAGCTTCTCACCCTATCGCAGGGTGTCTCTTCCAGACACCCTGCGGAGAAAACTCATTTCAGCCGCTTGTATCAGAGATCTCGTTCTTTCGGTCACAACCCAAAGCTCATGACCATAGATGAGGGTGGGAATGTAGATCGACTGGTAAATTGAGAGCTTTGTCTTTCGACTCAGCTCTCTCTTCACCACGACAGACCGGTACAGCGCCCGCTTCACTGCGGATGCTGCACCTATCCGCCTATCGATCTCACGCTCCAGTTTTTATATAATGTATTTCTTTATTGTTATGGCTTTTCTGTGCTGCAATTTTAGTGGACATAAAATTAGAATAATACAGATGCACAATATTGACAATAAATATCTTTGAAGCTTATTTTTTTATTATTTTATTTTTCTAACCGCGTCACAGAAAATGTACAACTTTATAAATTTAAGAATTTTTAAAAAGATGACTTAATTAAAATTCTGTGTTCATGTATAACATACACTTGCACTGAACGTACGTATTTTAGTGCGTGTTAAAAATATGATTTTGTCTATACTTTCGAGTTAGTCTCATTAACTTTTATTGAGAGAATTTATTGTACTGGTTCCCAAGTACATGTTTCTTTATTTCATGATCAAACTTGATTATTGTTGCTTTAATAAAATAATGTAATGTGTTTCCTCAGTATCAATGTTAGTTTATGTTTTTTACGTTTATATTTTTTTGATGTCCTCAGCCATTTCAGACCTGCTTCACCAGCAACCATCCCTCCTTTACCTGGACAACCTTCATGGTGCATCTGCCGTAGATGCAGAGAAATGCCGACCGTGGTAGAGAGGAAGTGCTGCAACCAACAGGGGCCAGGCACAGCTACCACTGAGTCCAAACTCATCTCAGTGGGTTGCACCTGCGTGAGACCGAAGGTGATCAACCAGCACTGAGGACTGACCCATGGAGACCAGTTGAAGACCATCTCCATGCGGGATGTCCTCCAAAGATCTGTGGCAGGGTGTGGCCTTGGGGCAATTTCAATCCCAAAAATCCTCAATTAAAAGAAAATAACTTTTAAACGAGTTGATGAAGTTTAATCCGTGTATGGTTTGTTCTTTCGTAATTCCGTTTCAAAATAAAAACCAAATAACCAAACAAGCTTTGGTTATTTGGTTTTTTCGTTTTAAAACGAAATTACAAAAACGGTTTTTAAACGGTTTTTTCGTTATTTCGTTTTTAAAACGAAATTAGAAAAACAGAACTTGCAAACATAAAAAAGGGGAACGTTTTGGTTTTTGGTTAAACCAAAGACGAGCTTTTATTTTGTTAATTGAACACGGGAGTTTATGGCGGAACCGGAAATGAACTCCCGGTGCTGTGCGAATTTCTGTTCCCCCGTGAGAATCTGAGCTACAAATTAAAACAACAAGCGTATTTTATTTTTGCTGAACATACTATTTGCTTTAATTTTTGACGTGTGTGGGGTGTCGGCTTGACGCAGTTGAGAATCTGTTCCCCCTGTGTTGGGAGCGCGCACTGCTGCAACCCGAGAGGCGGATCCGACCGTCTTTTTTTATTTATTTTTTAAATTAAATTTATTCATTTAACATTGAAACATAACGAAAAAACATTTCATAAATATGTGAAAAAAGAATACATAAAATGAAAGGTGGCAGAAAGAAGAAGAATTCTTATTATGTCTGCCCCTTTTTTCAAAAACAAAACAATTTCAAACAATCAATTCAAAATACCTTGATGCATGCTCAATAATCCAGGTAGAAAAATCCAAAAAAGCTAAGTCTGGTCCTCTGGACATTCAAAAAACAAAACAAAGCAAAAAAAAAAAAAAAACTGTAGAAACTTCTACAGTTTTTTTTTTTTTTGCTTTGTTTTGTTTTTTGAATGTCCAGAGGACCAGACTTAGCTTTTTTGGAATCAATTCAAAACATAATCATTATAGAAATAACAGTTGAAAAGAGTAATTTTCACTTGTCTTCAAGGCGCATCTCTGTGAAACGAGTCCACACTATCTTGTCACGGTTATAACTCATTTTAATACTCCTGGTGATAAATAAATAAATATAAGCCCTAAAATAAACCTGGTCTTGTGTGGGGTGTTATAACCTAGTTTTTTTTTTTTTTTTAATCGCTGACAGAATCTAGATTTGGTCAAGTAACCTGCCAAATAGCTACAAATTTTAATAATACAAATTATCAGCCAGCCACCAACACATCATATATATTTATAATTTTTATTACTAATATTGAAGGATGGACGCAGCTGATAGCAGGACAAGAAAACTTCCTGCAAAGATAAGTGTAGGCTTTCTGGTAGGCTAAATCTCGTTCAAATTAAAAATGACTGGAGAAAAATTATTTCCAGCTGCTATTTTTGTTAGTTAATGTCTGTTTTTTCCATTATTTGAGAGAAAAAATGATTTTAGAAATAAAGTCAGAGTCAGAGAATCTTTATTATCATTTGCACCACATGTGGTACATGTGATGAAACGAGATTATGTACACAGGGTCCAGTTACATCCAACAATAAAATGTAAAAGAAGAACAATAATAAAATCTAAGATATGAACTAAGAAAAACATCAAGTTAAAATACACTAAATAAAAAATACACACTAATATCATAGAAAACCATTACTCCAGACAGCACCTGTGTGAGCAGATGTGCACAATGAACACAGCAACATAAAACAGATCAGAAGCAACATGAAACAGATCAGCAGCAACATGAAACAGATCAGCAGCAACATGAACAGATCAGCAGCAACATGATGTGATATTTCACAGTGATTATTCTGGTTATTTATTCATGAGTCTAACAGCCTCAGAGTAGTCTACACTTAATGCTCCTCAACCTCCGTCCTGAAGGGAGTGGGGCAAAGAGTGTGTGTGCTGGGTGAGTGGGGTCCTTCATGATGCAGGTGGCTCTCTTCCTGCATCTGGAGGTGTAAATGTCTGTGATGGTGGGGAGACTGACTCCAACATCTTCTGTGCAGCCTTCACCACTCTCTGTAGAGCTTTCCTCTCTGCAACTGTGCAGCCTCCATGCCACACGTTGATGCTGGAGCACAGGATGCTCTCCACTGCACACCTGTAGAAGGAGGTGAGGACTGGGCTGCTCAGACCAGCTCGTCTCAGCCGTCTGAGGAAGTAGAGTCTCTGATGACCTTTCTTGATCAGGCTGGTGGTGTTGTTGCTCCAGCTGAGGTTATCATTCAAGTGTACACCCAAGTATTTGTAGCTGGAGACCACTTCCACTGCAGATCCTCTTCTGTTCAGTGGGGTGTGGGTGTGTTTGTTCCTGTGAAGTGGATACATATTTTTTTAAATCTATTATAAAAAGCAGTGTTTGAGTTGTTACACTGTTTAATATATAATTGCCAGATTCACTCACATGTCACAACTGATGGTAAGGCTGGTGCACCTCTCTTAAGACCCTACCGACCGGTTTCTCCAGCATGTATCCCAATAGATGAAAAGTATCCCGTCATAAATTTCCGTCCGTAGGATGGTCCTGTCAAACACACACACAAATGTAAAATGTTATCTGATGCACTGCGGTCAAACCAGTCAACATTAGTTCTCTCTTAAAGATTTGTGTGGCTCATACATGGTGCATTACAATAAGAGAAACAGAAAGTGCCCCTGCAGTCAAAAAACAATGAGAGAAATGAGATACATACAGTATTTATAAACAATATACAATTATGCCATACTTATTACTTTCACATACCTATAATATATCAAGAATAAATATGTCAGTTTTAGATTTTGTATAAAAGAGCAAGTCAAAGTACCTCAAAATGCCTCTTTCAGTTTGCTTTTCTATGACCTCTATTCAAAATTCATATTTCACGTTGAGTGTGTAATTAGTCTGTGTATATAAGTTTGCATTTGTGTGCATGTCTTTGTCGGGTCATCTCGTCTTCCTGCCTGGTGTGTCGTGTCAGCTCCTTGGTTTTTGTGAGTACTTCGTCATGTTGGACTTTTTGTATTACAGCCACAGTTGAGCTCTGAGTTTTTTGTTATTAAAGCTTTTTGACTTTTTACCTCGTGTCTCTGAGTATCCGTCTGCACCAAATGGACTCACCACCTCCCACACCACGCTGGATCCTAACACAGTGTTACAAAGAAGAAGTTAATATTTATTTGTTTGATGGCTGTTACTATTTTTCCTGAAAAGGTGCTTACGATCGAGATGTATATTTGGGGCAGCACGGTGGCACAACTGGTAGAGCTGCTGCCTCTCAGCGAGAAGGTTGCCGGTTCAAATCCCGGTCCGGGGCCTTTCTGGGTGGAGTTTGCATGTTCTCCCCGTGCATGCGTGGGTTTCCTCCGGGTACTCCGGTTTCCTCCCACAGACCAAAAAACATGCTTGTTAGGCTGATTGGTGACTCTAAATTGACCCTAGGTGTGAGTGTGAGAGTGGATGGTTGTTTGGTGTGAGTGAGACAGGTCCCTCTTGTAAATGAGTCCCCGTGACTCAACGAGGCTAGCCTGTATAAATAAAGGTTGAATGAATGAATGAATGAATGAATATACATATATATATATATACATATATATACTATATATATATATATATATATATGTATATATATATATATATATATATATATATATATATATACTGTATATATATACTGTATATATAAACACCTTTTCAGGAAAAAATAGTAACAGCCATCAAACAAATAAATATTAACTTCTTCTTTGTAACACTGAACATGAAATATGAATTTTGAATAGAGGTCATATATATGTGTGTGTGTGTGTGTATGTATGTGTGTAAGCATATATACACACACACTTTTGTTTAATCAATCAACATTTTCAATAGAAGTTATAGATAAGCAAACTGAAATTAGCATTTTGAAGTACTTTGAATTGCTGTTTACCCCAAAATCTAAATTAAAACTATGACATATTTATTCTGGATGTATTATAGGTACGTGAAGGTAATAGGTACGAGATAAATGTAAATGTCTAATAATTATGCCTCTCTCATTATTTTATTATTATTATATATATTTTTTGGCCTGCAAGAGGACCCCTGCTGGTCCATTACTGTAACGCACCATGTTTACACACAATGCCTAGAGAAAGCTAACGTCAGCTAGCTTGTATTTACAAGTTTCGCTCATTTTATCGCAGTATATTGTCCATAAACTTTGATACATACTTGTTAAACTGAAGAAAGTACAGCACGTTCCAAATCTGCGTCCGACACGTTGTTGTGTCTTTACAAGTTGTGCTCCTTACAAAACTTTCTGACACTCATTACCGAGTTGTGGAGCTCCATGGCGACGCAAAACGTTACTGATTTCAGAGTGTGGTTTTCCTCTCTCAGAAAGTTCGATAATTAATTCAGAAAACGGTTCAAGTGCAGCCATTGCCTGTTATTTAGGAATGGTTTGTTTTTATGCCGTCTTTCTTCTCCGCTGTTATTCTTTGGCGACTTCCGGTACGTCATTTCCGGTATCGCTACAAATTAAAACAACAACTGTACTTACGCAAAAACCAAATCGCACCCTTTTTTTATATTTGCAATTTCTGTTTTTCTAATTTCGTTTTAAAAACGAAATAACGAAAAAACCGTTTAAAAACCGTTTTTGTAATTTCGTTTTAAAACGAAAAAACCAAATAACCAAAGTTTGTTTGGTTATTTGGTTTTTATTTTGAAACGGAATAACGAAAGAACGAACCATACACGGATTTAAAAGTAGGTGGTTGTATTTGTTTCTTATACGATGAAGGACTGCTTTTGCTCAACTGCCAGGTTGGTCTGGGAGATAAAGAGCTGGTTTGGCACCCAAAGGACTGGGGTTCGTTTCCCGGCCACAGCATCTTTTTTTTTTTAAGCCTTTTGTTTCGGAGAGATCGGGATGAGACTAGATATATACATCTACATAATAATACTTTATAATTGTTATTTTTACGTTTTAGTTCAATTTTTAGTGTATTAACGATCGCTCCCAACGCGTATCCGGCAGAAATAAAATGAGCAGACCGCCGGCGAAGGGACCATCTACGGTTGGGAGCTGCTAGCTTTTGAGGACCGTGTGGGTCCGGTCAGAGGTTGCCTCATACGGATAAATTAACTGGAAACACTCGGTGAACTTTGTGTGTGTCTGGATTGGATGTGCAACCGCGGATCGAAGCGTCGCATGCAACTAGCGGAGCTACGCGGGCTGTTTGTTGCCGAAGGAGGAGGAAGAGCTATTTTTAGCCTCGGATTCGGGAGGGCTAATGATAAAAGGAGCAGCTAATGGTAGCACACACAGACAGCTTTCGGTAAGTTATCTTAAGCTAGCACTAACAGTAAGTCAAATGAGTAATAAAAAAATAGCTAATTTTAAAACAACAACAGATTAGAGATACTGGCTGTTACAGAGGGCGAAGTTAATGTAAACAGAGTTTTGACAGGCGTGGACTTCAGAGCTCATTATCATAAAACGGTCGTTTAGAACGGAAGTTAGAAATGGCAGAATTAAAAAGGGTATAATTTATTATCCAAGAATTATTTTGTGTATTAAATTGAATGAACAGGGTCTGGATAGCACACAGACATACCATAAAAATTTAAAAACCCATCTGAGGTCCCCTTTCAAGTGTTTTTTGTATTTCCTCCTATAGTAAGTACATCTGGACCTATCATTCTGTGTTTGTTTGTTTCTCCTTCCTGTCCTCTCAAACCCGGCTGGTCGAAGCAGATGTCCGCTCGTCCTGAGCCTGGTTCTGCTGCAGGTTTCTTTCTATTAAAAGGGAGTTTTTCCTTTCCACTGTTGCCTTTATGCTTGTTCACAATGGGAAACTGTGACAAAGTGAAGATTCAACAGGTCTGTTGGCTTCCTTCCTTAGATAGATACATTTTACTAATTGGCTTTTGTATGTTCATTCAACCTTTATTTATACAGGTTGATCCAATTGAGCCTCGGGGACTCATTTACAAGAGAGAGTATGAGAGAGAGAGTACGTATGTGAATGTTTCTGTTCAGTGCCCTGAGATGACTTTTGTTGTGATCTGGATATTTACCAAAATACAAACTTGGTTTAAAATCAATAAATTATCATTAAATCTAGAAAAAACTAATTACATGATATTCAGTAATAAAAAGAAAACTGTTGACGTTCCACTCAAAATTGAGGGTGTTGAGATTTGTAGAGTGAGTGAGGTGAAGTTTTTGGGTGTTATTATTGATGACAAACTGACATGGAAACAACACATAAATTCTGTAAGAATAAAAATAGCTAAATCGATTGCAGTACTATACAAGGTCAGAGACCTATTGAATGATAAAGCTCTGTATTTGTTGTATAACACAATCATTGTTCCACACTTAATCTATTGTATTGATGTTTGGGGGAAAGCGTGTAAAACAATCACAAAGCCTATTTTTGTATTACAGAAAAGAGCTGTAAGAATTATCACTAGAAAACATTACTGTCATCCATCCAGTACATTATTTTATCAACTGAAATTATTGAAATTCCATGATTTGGTTGATTATAATATTTTATCAATTATGTATAGGGCTCAAAATAACGATTTACCTTTAAATATCCAAATGAATTTTGTTAAAAGACAAAGTTGTTATAATCTTAAGGGGACAGAGATGTTTGTAAAACCACAATTCAGAACTAGCTTGAAGGGACGTTCTACCTCAATCCAGGGAATTAGATTATGGAATGGCTTGGAGAATGTAGTTAAAAATGCCAAGTCACTGTTTACATTTAAGAAAATGATCAAAAGGAATTTGTTGAAAAAATATATATGAATTAGCATAATGTGTATTGTATCAATTATTAGTTATGTATTAGTATTAGAAAATTAGAAAGAGTTAGTCATTTTGTACTGCTGGTGAAAGATTATTATTGTTTAATCTGATTGTTTGAAAAAAGGGGCAGATATAATAAGATTTATTCTTCTTTCTGCTACCTTTCATTTTTTTTACATTGTGTACGTGTCGTTGATGGGATTGTCTTGTATTGTATTTCTTTTGTAAAAAAAAAAAAAGAACAAATTTAATAAACATAAACATAAACATAAACATTTGGTGCTATTTAAATAAAGTGAATTGAACTGAACTGAATATGGGGGCAATACGGTGGTGCAGTTGGTAGAGCAGGTTGCCCCGATTCAAATTCCGGCCAGGGACCTTTCTGGATTGAGTTTTCATGTTATCTCTGTTCTGCGTGGGTTTTCTCCGGGTACTCCTGTTTCTTCCCACAGACCAAAAACATGCATGTTAGGCTGATTGATAACTCTAAATTATCTCTAGGTGTGAGTGAGAGAGTGAATGGTTGTTTGTCCTGTTTGTCTCTATGTGTCCCTGTGAATGACTGGAGACCTGTTCATGGTATACCTCACCTTTTGTACAGTGATGGCTGGACATGGGCACCAGTGACTCCCACAACCCGAAAAGGAAGAAGCACATAAAGATGATGGATGGATGAATTAAATATGGTGACTCTAAAATTGTTACTGGGTGTGAGAGAGTGTGAATTGTTGTCTGCCCCATTTTTCTTTATAGTATTTGGCCTAGTGATAAACTGGCAACCTGTCTAGGGTGTACCTAGCCTCTTGCACAATAACCACTGGCAATAAGCACAAGCTCCCCCGCAATCCTGCGTATAAAAAATGGGCTAAGGAGATGTGTGGATGGATGGAGACTAATTCTATCCATGCTGTAGAAATACATACCTTCTCTTCAGCATGACACCCTGTGTGGGAAGCCATAGGGTGACTCCAGGTCACCTCTGGTAGTGCACAGTGAACCCTCATGGCACAGCACTTGAATAGTGACATCATAATGAACTTTTTCTAACTTTCTTTGTCTATGTATAGATTAAATTATTAAAATGAGTAAATGCATAGCTATACATCCACTTGAATGTCCACCATTTTTTTTGGTGGTGGTAAGATGTAATTAGGAATGAGAGACAAACAAACACAGATGTGTTTTATCCAATCTGTTTCTATACAATTAAACTGCTTATGTAGCACATTATTTCTTGACTTGTTTGCATAAGTATGGAATGTCCAGTAATTTATAAAGTGCACAAATGAACATGATTTATCTTAAAACAGTTAGTTTTAACTGCTTGTAACCAATATCGCCTTCCATTGTGAATTAAACTTAAAACCATCACAAGTTACGACATGCAGAGTTAAGATTCAAACCAAAAGCAAGAAAAAGAATTAGTTTGCTGGCTTAAGTGCACAAATATTATATAAATATATCAGGGCAAACACACAATAATAGCGTCATACATCCAACAATACTTTACCACCTACGGTTTAAATTCTTACATACATTGCTTAACTCTTTAAAACCTACTGATAAATATTTTACTGTGATGGACCACAGCAACGCGTTCTTTTCCATCCCTATCCATCCAAACTCACAGTTATGGTTTGCCTTTACCCATAAGGGCCAAGGTTACACATACACCAGACTACCTTAGGGCTTTGCTGATAGTCTAACAATCTTCACACAGGCCATTATGTCTCGTTTGGTAGATTATTAATCCTCAGAAAAAAGTCAGCTTCTGATGTACGTGGATGACATTCTAGTAGCTTCCGAGACTGCTGATGCATGCAGAGAAGACTCACTCGCTCTACTGTACCATCTGAGCAAAACAGGAAATAAAGTCAACAAGAACAAGCTACAATGAGTACAACAGGAAGTGAACTATTTAGGTCACATCTTAAATGCTACAGGCAGAAAAATACAACAGCTTCGTAAACAAGCTGTTGCTAAGACACCAAAACATGAAACAAAGAAACAAATGGTGTCATTTCTAGGACTTTGTAATTACTGTTGGGCTTGGATCCCAAACTATGCAGAAAAAACACAGTTACTGCAAAATTTAATCCATAGCACCCCTATGGCCATGAAAGATAAAATAGTTTGGACCACTGAAGCAGAAAACAGTTTCAAAGAGTTAAAACAAGCCTTCATGCAAACAACAACCCTAGTACTACCAGACTATTCGAAAACATTCGTACAAACTGTTGACTGCAAAGAAGGTTTCATGACTTCTGTATTGCTACAAAGTCATGGAAACAAACTAAAGCCACTAGCATTCTATTCTAAAAATCTAGACCCAGTAGCTCAATCACTCCCACCATGTGTGTAAGCAGTGTGCACAGTGGCGTTGGCTGTGACAACATCAGCAGATGACGTCTTGTTTCACAAGTTAGAATTACTGGTTCCCCACGCTGCAGATGTGTTACTCCTCAAGACTAAAATGAATCTATTGTCACCAGCAAGATGTCTGTCATATACAACCACATATTGTGATTAAAAGATGCATAGTCCTAAATCCCGCAACATTATTACCCTTACCAGATGATGGCACTCTACATAGTTGTCTGGAGGCCATAGAACAACTACAATTGCCCAGACCAGACCTATCACACTTACTCCCTTCTGTCATATTTTGCCCCTTCTGTCCATAGTCCTGTAGTTTTATCCTCTCCCTTTAGCCTGATCTCACACTTAATCCCTTCTGTCAGATGTTTGCCCCTTCTGTCCACAGTCCTGTAGATGTTTGCCCCTTCTGTCCACAGTCCTGTTGTTTAACCATTCATCCCAGTAATGCCCATCACCAATGCTGGGCAGCGCTAATCCAAAAATTAGTTCCGCTATTTCTAAAGCACTTATTGATTTATTTAGGTCCACAATTTCAAAAGCACTTCTGTATTACCAATGCTAGCGGATGCTAATGCTAACACGCTAACCGCCATTTTGAAGATGGCAACTGGCGAAATGATTTTTTTAATCCAGCAGATTTGACCATTTGAATCGGTTGGGCTCGGAGGGGCCTTGTGCTATAAAGTCACTGACTTTGTGGTTCAAGGTTTTTCTGGGCTTGACCGGTTCAAATGGTCAAAAAAGAATTGTTTCACCAGTTGCCCTCTTCAAAATGGTGTCTGCCATTTTGGGGAGGACAAATGTCGAAATAGTTTTTTTAATCCAGCAGATTTGACCATTTGAGCCGGTTGAGCTCGGAGAAGCCTTGTGCTATAAAGTCACTGACTTTGTGGCGCAAGGTTTTTTTGGGCTTGACTGGTTCAAATTGTCAAAAAAGAATTGTTTCGCCAGTTGCCCTCTTCAAAATGGCGGCTGCCATTTTGGGGAGGACAAATGTCGAAATAGTTTTTTTAATCCAGCAGATTTGACCATTTGAACCGGTTAGCTCAGAAAAACCTTGTGCTATAAAGTCAGATAAGAAATATATTTTTTCTCAGCAAAGAAATAATTGTTTTTACCGTGTTTTCATGGAAAGTCCTTCTCTTCTGTGGCCGTCGTGACCGCCATTTTGAAGAGGGCAATGGAGAAATACTTTTAAAAATCCAGACGCGTCGCATAGGCCGCTGAGAAACATCCATAAGTTCACCTTCCATGTTAAAAACTCTTCGTCTGACTCTTCGAAAATAAGCAATAAGGTTGCAGAGTAACACACTGGCTGCTAACTGAGAGCGCTCGCTCTAGTAAAGAGACTGAGGGGATGCTTTTTTGTCACGGACCACATCCGGCGCTGACAGGATATGGTCTGTTAGCAGTCGTCCGGGGCTCTAAATAAGTTTTTTCGGTTTTACTGATAGATAATTAGTTATTAGCGGTACTGCATTTTAAATAAAAATAGCGCAAATCCGCGTATGAATTATAAAAGTTAGTTAATCCGCTGTAAAGCTAACAGATTATTTAGCTACGCTATAAGCGGATTAGTGCATTAGCGCTCCCTAGCGGTCGGAGGGCCCACCACTGCCTATTACCTTTCCTCTGCTCCTGTAGTTTTACCATTCATCCCAGTAATGCCTGTCACCCTTCTTCTGCTCCTGTCTCCCTGCACCATGCCTTCCCTGCTTAATCTTCATGTTCTTTGTTCCTATGCCCTTCTGATTTTTGTTCTGTTCTTTGTGTGATTTGTTTCTTGTTGTAACTTTGTCTCTGTCATTTCTTTTCACTCCCTCCTCTGCTTCTTCAGCCCTGATTCTACTCATCTGCTCACTCTTTCTGCCTCTCATGTCATTGTTTGTTTTTCCTGCTGTGTTTTTGCTTTTCACCCATCTGTCATTACTCACATTCTCCCCTGTCAGTCAACTGTTCACCACACCCCTTCTGCCTCAGCTTAGTAATCAGTCTTCATTTCTTCCACCTGTTCTGCTCAGCATTTAAACTCCTGCCATCAACCTCCAACCTGTCCAGTCATTGATTTTTTGGTAGCTCTGTTCTCTGTTATTACAGACAACACGGTCCTTCTGTACCCATTCTGTTTGCCTGTCTGTTAGTTTATTAGTTTTTGCTGCCACGTCAGCTTTTGTTTTGTTTGTTGAAGAATAAATGTTTCGTTTTAAAACAAATCTCCTGCTTCAATCATCCTGCCTGCTTTTTGGGTTCAAACCTAAACGAATCGTGACAGAAACCCTTTGAAATCATCCATGGCAGACCAAACAGATCACCTCTCTTTTCTGCAGACCAGCAAAAAGTAAAATAACAAATTTTAGCAGACTATATGGTTAAAACCATACAGATAAAAGAAGTGTCCAATACAAATTTTCTGCCATCTGATTCTGTTGTCCAACAGGCAGGGCCAGCCCAAGCCTCCATGGGGCCCTAAGCGAAATTTGGTTTGGGGCCCTCTATTTTTACTAATACTGTAATATGGATTAATGCAATCAACAGTCAGATGATCAGATCACTCACCCACCTAAAAAACAAATATATATTAAAGTATTGTTAAAACGATCTATAACCAAACTGGTAAAATATAACTTTCTCTGCATTCGATGACTACTTCTAAAAATTAAATATTTCATGTTTGAGTAAGTTGGCATTATAAACATAAAAACTATTTGATTTGACTGATAAAGTATTGAATGACACAACTGTTGTCACGTTTTGGTGTGGTTTAGACCCATGGCTGCAGGCAGCACGACAACTCGGCAGGTAAAATAATAATGTTTAATATAAAGAACATAAAATAGCTGACAGGGCAGCAAACTTACATACTCAGGGAATCACAAGGAACGAGGCAACAGGAGACAATGCCAGGACAACGATAAACATAGAGATACAGACTTATATACATGAACACACAGCATGACAATCACAAACACCTGGACAACCAAAGGGAGGAGATAAGACAATTAACAGAGAGACCAGGGAGTGTAGGGATGGGGACCCACCACCTGAGAGCAACATGCTTGCAACTGTTATCTTGAAGTTCTAGGGTGTAGAGAGCCACAGAAACGGTTATGGTAGGTCAGATTTGGCCCACGGGCCTTGAGTTTGACACATGCGATCTAGTGGTACTAAAAGTAACAAAAGAAAAAAAAACAGCCAAATATGTCAGCAGTTTAGCTAACAGACTTTGGAATGGGTACATTTTGTCCTTGTCAAACCTGTTGAAGGGAACCAAACTAAATACTCTTAAAGACCGTGTAAAGTGAAATTAGATTTGTGTTTTTAGTTTATCACATGGCATAAATATGTGTTATTAATCACCCATATAAATCTGACTGATTAAAAACATTGTTTTCCTTATAAAATTAAGTGTCAAAAATCATGAAAATACATTGTTTTCCCTTAGTCTGGAACTGTGGGGGCGTGTCAGCAGTGGGCGTGGTTTCAGCGCAGCACTGCAGCTCAGAGAGCAAGTAGGAGGACTCTCTCGCTCAGAGCTGAACTGTGTGGAGGAGGAAGACAGGTTCATCAGTAAACCTGCTCTGTTTGCTCCTTTTTCCAAGAGTTACGCTGTTTTTAGTGCACAAACAACTCTGGTTTTATTTTTAAAGTTGAGGACGCAACTATAATTCATAACTCCGCTGTTCTGTGTTTAGAAGATGAGCGGACTCGCGCGGCTGCACCGGTCCGACCCGACACATCGCATGCGGGGGCTGTGTTGGTGATTAAGATAAAGAGGGCTGTGTTGGTGATTAAGATAAAGAGTAATCACGTTGATAACTAAGTATGCAATGGACCTGTCGCATTTTCTTAGCAAAAAAGGAGCTTGTGAACTTGTAGGGCACAGGCTTAGCAATAAAAAAAAGAAAGAAAGAAAAGAAACAGGAAAGGCGGCGGCGGTGTCCGGAGGCTGAGGAGGGAGACGGTCAGTAGCAGGTGCCCTGACCATTAAAACATCCTGGGAAGATGCAGGAACGAGGCATAATTGATTAGCTAGCTAACAATGAACAAAATATCTATGCTATTGCTATCTGATGCTATCTGCGAGTCGCGAGTGAACGGCTCCACCCATGCGAAGAACAATTTATATGACTGGAGCAGCAGGGGGTAGGGCTATACTAATGAGGACCGCGTGACGAAACGCGGTCCCGTTTAAAACACGCCTAAAAAATCCTGAAACACACATGTCTTTATACACAGTTTCATGTATAACTTCAAAATTAATTGAGCTACAATTTTGAGACTTTTTACTCATTTACAACATTACAATTATCACATTTATAATGTTTATTTAAGGAAATGTTGAAATTCACTTTACACGGTCTTTAAACTAAATAACTTACTCCATTAAGTTACAAATAACACTCAACTTTGCAACACATATCCCTAAATGGGGTGAAAGAAAAATGAGATATTCTTCCTCAAACAAAATCAGCTAATGTCTCCTTTTCAGAATGGTCAGGGGAAAAAATGTTACTAGTTAATAGCTAATTAATTAAACTAATTAATAACTTATTGACTCTCCCACTAGACCAACCAAAAACTGTCCTAAAAAATCTTCCATCTTAGACTGAATTCAAGAGGTTACAGTAGATTTTTGGGATATTTTAGGTTGAGTATATGAGCCCAAAGCACATGACAACAGCTGTTCAACAGAAGACACTTCATTCAGGACCTGTGCTCCATCGATGATTATCTTGATGTCTTTGGGTGGATGGAAAGGATCTTCTCTCCCAGTGACAAAGATCACCATAGTTTCCAGATGCAGTTGGTCATTCTCCTGCACATCTGCAAACACAACAAAAATAAAGAAATGAGTAAAAGAGTGCAAACCACTGCCAAAGAGTCTACACAGTCTCTTTACTTTCTGAAACACTGGACAATTTACCAGCTAGATTACAACGAGTTCAGTTAAAATGAATGTGGGTGCTAGAATAAAGATGATAAAAATGTATTTGTTTCTCCCACTCTGGCATGCTGTTACTTCAGTCTGAGCCCAAATTCAATAGACAAAAATAAAAAGAGTCAGACGAAGAAAGAAAAATTATCCAGTGCAATGTTGCATTCCACACCAAAAAAGGTCTGTGGATGTTGCTCATGTTAGTGCAACATGTCTTCTTACCTGGTATTCTTTCTAAAGATGCTCCACAGGTTAATAATAATAATAATAATAATAAACTTTATTTGTATAGCACCTTCCTACAATGCCTTGCATTGACCAAGGTGCTTAACAGGATAAAAAGATGAATAAACTGGAACAATAAATCAATGAAAATAGAATAGGAAACAACAGCAATAAAAGAAGGCAATGGAAATAAAAAAATGCTACATACTAAAATAACACTAAAATAACACAAGTAATAAAAGTTACACACTGAAAGCTTTTTTGAACAAGTGGAAATAAAAAGGCAATGGAAATAAAAAATGTTACATATTAAAATACCAAAAGTAATAAAAGTTACACACTGGAAGCTTATTTGAACAAGTGGAAATAAAAAGGCAATGGAAATAAAAAATGCTACATATTAAAATACCAAAAGTAATAAAAGTTACACACTGAAAGCTTTTTTGAACAAGTGGGTCTTCAGTCTGGTTTTGAACAGAGTCAGATCAGAGGTGGCACGCAGCTCAAGGGGGAGACTGTTCCAGGCTTTAGGGCCGGCAACAGAAAATGACCGGTCTCCCCATTGTTTGTACCTTGAGCGAGGCACCTCCAGCAGGTGTTGACTGGCAGATCGTAAATCTCTGCCGGGCTGATGGGCTTTCAAAAGTTCTGAGATGTAGAGAGGTGCAAGTCCATTCAGAGCTTTGAAAACAAACAGGAGCAGCTTGAACTGTATCCTGAACTGAACCGGGAGCCAGTGTAGAGAGGACAGGACAGGAGTGATGTGTTCATATTTTCGTGTGTTGGTCAAAAAGCGCGCGGCAGAGTTCTGTACAAGCTGTAAACGGGAGATGGAGGATTGATTAATACCAACATACAAAGCATTACAATAGTCAAGTCTGGAGGTCACAAAGGCATGGATGGCCTTCTCCAGATCACCACGGCTGAGAAATGACTTGACTTTGGAGAGCAGTCGGAGCTGAAAGAAGCTGGTCTTGACAACAGAACTGATCTGTTTATCAAACTTTAAGTTGGAGTCAAGCTGCACTCCAAGATTTCTGACCACCGGGTTGAAATGGGGGAGGGGAAAACCAACACTGGGACTGGGAAGGATGTTGCTGGTGTCACCAGGAGCACTAAATAAAATGCATTCAGTTTTATCTGTGTTTAGGTGGAGGAAGTTTTGAGAGAGCCAGTGCTTAATGTCATTTAAGCAGTTGACAAGAGTGTTTGAACTGGGTGAGGGGTTGGGAGTGACTGGCAGATAGATTTGTAAATCGTCTGCATACATGTGAAAAGACAGGTTATGACGTGCAATGATTGATCCTAATGGCAGCATGTAAAGAGAGAAGAGGACTGGCCCTAGAATAGATCCCTGTGGTACGCCAGAGGTCAGAGGGGTTGATGAAGAGGAGGACAGATCGCCTATCATGACAGAAAAAGTTCTCCCAGACAGGTAAGATTTGAACCACTCAAGCACAGCTCCCTGGAGGCCAACCTGCTGAGACAAGCGGTTGATTAGTACCTGATGGTCGACGGTGTCAAAAGCTGCTGAGAGGTCTAACATCACCAGCAGAGCAGGGTTTTTTGCATCCAGGGACAGAAGAATGTCATTCTGTACTTTGAGCAGTGCAGATTCAGTGCTGTGACGAGCTCGAAAACCTGACTGAAATTTTTCAAACAGGTTGTTGAGTTCTAGAAAAGATTGAAGTTGAATAAAAACAATCTTTTCTAGGACCTTTGATAGAAATGACAGATGTGAAACTGGTCTGAAATTAGAGAGAGCTGTAGGATCTAGGCCTGGTTTTTTGAGAAGAGGCCTGACCACAGCATGTTTGAAAGCAGATGGCACAAAACCTGAAGATAGACAGCTGTTAATAAATGACAAAACACAAGGACCAATTACATCAAAGGACTGTTTGAACATTTTAGAGGGAATGATGTCCAGAGAACAGTTAGTTGGTTTCATCTGCTGAACCACCTTGGTGAGGTGAGGGAGTGAAACCAGGTCAAATTGGTCAAAAACAGCTGTGGTTATTGCAGACGCACAAGACTGGATGGTGTTGGATGAACTGACAATGTTCTGCCTGATAGAGTCTATTTTGTTGACAAAATAGCTCTGAAAGTCATCGCAGGTAGACTGTGTGGCAGTTTTCAGAACATTGACAGATGGGTTGATGACAGACTGGAGTGTGCTGAAAAGCGTCCGCGGCCGGTTGGAGCTGGTGGAGATTAAATTGGAGAGGTACTGTGATTTGGCCTGTTTCACAGCATTATGATACTCACAGAGACAGTCTCTCAGTATTCCTTGAGATACATGAAGCCGGTCGCGCTTCCATTTTCGTTCTGCTTTTCTGCAACGTTGTCGAAGAGCTCGCGTCGTTTCGTTGAGCCATGGTGAAGGTTTGTTCTTTGAAGATGCCTGTTTGAGAGGAGCGATGGAGTCCAAGATCGTTGTGCAGGTGTGATGGAAGGAGCTGATGAAGTCCTCAGGATGTAGAGATGGGTCCAGGCTGACAGCAGAGCAAAATTCAGTGCTCTTAAAGGCATCAGTGAACTGACTTGGAGTTAATGGGGTGATGCAGCGGGAGAAACGTGCTGGGAGAATAGCCTTCGGTGCAGGAGAGGTGAAAAATTCAAATAATATGGGAAAATGGTCTGAAATACAGGTGTCCAGGATCTCCACAGTAGGTATTTGAAGGCCGTGGGAGATAATTAAATCGAGTGTATGACCCTGACTGTGTGTGGCCCCCGAGACCGACTGTGACAGGTTGAAAGAGTCCAGGAGGTCCTGAAACTCACATCCAAGCTGATTACTTGGGCAGCAGGTGTGCACGTTGAAGTCCCCACAGAAAAGCCAAGAGTCAAACTTTGGCATTAGGTCAGCCAGTAGTTCTGAAAACTCACTGAGAAAGTTTTTGTTGTATTGAGGAGACCGATAAAAGAGGCCACACAAAATAGGTTTTGCAGATTCCAGCACAAAAATCATGCTTTCAAAACTGGAGTAATTTTTCTGAGGCAACAATCGGTACCTGAACGCCTCATTGAAAACTGCAGCCAGCCCCCCTCCTCTTCCTACTCCACGCGGAGCGCTCAGATAAGAGAAGCCAGGTGGGAGGAGTTCAGAGAAACCGCTGTTGTCTCCAACTTTCTGCCAGGTTTCCGTGATCAAAAACAGATCCAGACGATGAGTGGAGATCAAATCACTTAATATAAAAGTTTTATTTGTGATTGATCTGGCGTTAAACAGTGCTGACCGTACAGGAACACAGCCAGTTACGTCACTCTCAGCTCGAGCGAGCGGGCGGAGGTACTGTTTAACGCAGCCTCGCTCCACAGCTCCTCACGGGGGGACAAGATGGAAACTGATCGCTGGCGTCATGATTGATAGCAACAAGGCATCTGTTGCGGCGGGCAAAGGAGCGACGGACATCAAAGACGCTGAATTCAGGAGGTAAGTCAGCCGTCGGCGTGTTGTGAGACGAGAGATACTTTTTAAACCTCACCAGCACGCCTGCCCTCGTACCGCGTCTTCTGCGCCGCTTGTTGCGAGGCAACGTGGTCGTGTTGCGTTGTAGGTAGGCAGGAATAGACGCCAAGAAAGGTGGAGGTGGAGGAGGCTTGAAATGTCCATATTTGCCAGTAGCCGGTGTGTTGATCAGCGAGTCTTTGAGACTTAGAAGAGTTGAGCGATCATAGACCAGGAGCGAGGATGCATCGTCGATGAAAAAAAGGCAGAACACGAACAGTAGTAAAAAGTTCAGGAGAGGAGTTAGAAAGCGTGCCAGGACAACCGGCGCCATCTTGAAATATCATAGGTTCAGGTAGACCATCAGAGCTTTAAGGACAGCTTCTCTCTTGATGGTGATTTTAACAGTCTGAATAAGAACAATTACTTTTAATTAAAATCTAACTCACTCCTACACAAAACAACTATTCAGCTATAAATCCCACTGAGTCCTCTCAGATACCTCATCTTATCACAAGCTGACCCAGAATTTCCACAGCAGAAATGCAGTGTAACTGGTGGACACTTTCCTGAAGGTAAAAAAGAAAATGTTACTTAACAGAGTATTTTTCATTTTACAGTAACTAAAAACTATACTGTACAGTGTATTATATATACTATTATATATTATATATTATATATATTATATATACATATATACCATTGATATGAAATGCTATCTTAATCATAAGGTTTTAATACACACACA
>JBBPBX010015463.1:0-16180 GCA_038048925.1 Garcialebias charrua | reverse complement strand
TATCATTATTGATTTTACTTGATTTTATCACTTGTTTTATTTTATTTATTTTTTAAGCAAGCCTAATCTGCATCCACATGATTTTATCTTTGATCTTAGTCGATATTATTATTGATTTTATTTGATTTTATCACTTGTTTTATTTTGATCTTTGCTTTGTTACACTTTGTAGCACTTTGAGATTTTTATTAATGAAAAGTGCATTATAAATGGAATTCATTATTATTATTATTATTAAGTAAACTAACATATTATTGCATTATATTCTTCTAAAATCAGAGTTGCTATATACCATTGACATGAAATGCTATCTTAATCATAAGGTTTTAATACACACATATACACACACACAGTGTTGGTGACTGAAAAAAACACATACCACAGAGCTGTGCTCTTATTATTATACATCTGATCTGCTAACCTGTTTCAAGACACCTGCTCTCTGCATAAAATATGTTTCAGCGTGGCCCTCGTCATAAAATTTATAACTAGCTTTTCACTGAACAATTTCTGTTGCTGTTATTTATTTATTTTTTGTCTCTGCTTTAACTTGATGTGGGTGTGCTTGTAGTGCTAGCTAGCTGCTTGTGCAGTGACATTTTGTGATTAATGTTGCTATATCAGTTGTCTTTTGGCCAGTTACTCCATTGTCAATGATCCTAAAAAGCTATAAATTGTGCATGACTTGTGGTTGACTTTTCCTAACAAACCCGATTTGATCACGGATTCCTCACTCACGCACTGAAACCAATATCTTATAAAAACTCGGCCCATATAAACTTCAGACAGGGTAATGTTGTTTCCGTTCAGATTCAACACATTTATCAGAGTTAATTACCTTTCTGCTGAAGAAGCTGCTCCTCTCAGACTCACGTCTCTCTGGTGGAGGTGCGGAAACGCGGTCTGGCGCAGGGGTGCGTTCATGGGCCCAACGTGGGTGGGAATTTACAAACACTTCTACATAAACACTATTTTAAAACTAATAAACCACCCAGTTACATATAAATTGTTGTTTAAAAGAAAAAAATCACAACTTTATTATGAAATTGTGTGTAATAGAATCATATAGAACTCAATCTTTACAACAACAAAAAAAAAAAATCAATTCCACTTATGGGGCCCCCTGGTGGCCACGGGGCCCCAAGCAGCCGCTTAGTCCGCTTATGCGTCGGGCCGGGCCTGCCAACAGGAAATGCTGATTAAATCAGGAGACTGGATCTATGTCAAGGTCATCAAGAGAAAAAACTGGTCCAGTCCAAAGTGTGAAGGTCCATATCAGGTCCTACTGACAACCCCCACCGTTGTGAAGAGTGCAGAGAGACCCTCGTGGATTCATCTCAGCCACTGTAAGGTACAGAAAGTGTTAGACTCTTAAAATCAACCAGGGTGTCTGAAAAAGTCTAACTACAAAGGGGGTTCACCACCTAGGATGAGTCGTCTCAAGGTCAGTGAAGAAACCAACATCAAGAACAGCAATCTGTCTCAGCCCTTTGCCCTGAATAGGCCTAAAAGAGATCCTAACATTTCAGTAACCTGAGCAGCAATGGGGTCTCCACAAGTAAGGTGGATCCTCGGCTTGTAGTGGCCACAGAATACATGATAACATTATAAACACACAGTGACCTAGTTGTCGAAGAAAAAAAATATATTAATGACTTTATGTTAACAAAGTCTCACCCACATAACTACAGCTAGAGAATTAGCAGCCCTGAGAGAAATGGTGTTGCAAAACCGTGTTGTACTAGATCTGTGCTAGACGAGGTGTATGCAAGCTCTTTGGATCAGCGTGTTGTAGCTACATCTTGGACGAGACAGGAACAGGAGGTGACATCCATGACGACCTCCATGACCTCACAGAGTTACAATGTTATGTGAGGAATGCCACTGAGGGAGCAAAACCATTTGACTTTTAGCTTGGCAAATGTCTGGTCCTTAGTGGCATCTGTTGCTGAAACTGCTGACACCTGTGATGGTAATCCTTCTCTTTTTCTGCGTTCTCATGTCCTCTATCCTGCGCTACCTGAGATCCATGATGATAAAGACCTTTTCTGTATCATTGGTCGACCTCCAATGAGGACCCACCGAGTATGAAAATGTTCTACTCTCATTTAGAGAACATGACCATTATGAAGAAGTTGATGCATCTGTTTAATAAACTTTTTCACAACACCAAACTGTCCACTGAGGGAGAGTGGAAGGTGATGTGTCTTTCAGTACTATCTGTGGAGGACGTGGAAGATTTGTACATAATTGGATTTATGATAGCATGCGCTTTGCTTTTTGGCGTTTGTGGAGCACTGGCCTATCGGAAAATGAGGAAGACTTCAGCGGCGATTAATGCCATGTCGAAGCTCCCGAATCAAAGTGAGGATGTGATCCGCGCCGTGACCTCCATAAATCAGCTGCTTTACGAGCTAAACTGGAAGATGGATGCAATCTCTGAGAATCGCAGACCATCCGCAGGGCTTGGGACTCGTGGACGCTGTGGTCAACACCTGGAGGATGAGTCATAGCTCGGATCAGTGAAAAGTTCCCACAATTGGATCATATTGGATCAGATTGTCCAGTAGGACTCAATGCTACAGAAATTACACTGTCTGCATGAAGTGAAAAATATTCATGTTATCTCTATCTAACTCTCCAAACAGCCTTGGAAAGGCTGGATATCAAATTTCTCCTGAGGCATGTGTTACTGAGGACACCAGCTGCGTCCACCTATCGCTACCCTCCCCCTCCCCGGAGAACTTTCTGTGAGCGCTATCGGAGATGCCGGCTGGTAACATCACAGAACTGTTGCTATCTGAAAAACGGCTCATGGACAGAATCTCACTGCCTCGACCTCAAAATGCATATGTGACTTGTCTTAAATATGCTTTCTGGTAGAGTTTTTTTGATTTCTCATATAGTACCTAAACAGGCAAGATGTGAAAGATCTTTTTTGTAATACCACAACTTATCCTCATGTTATCTATCCCTTTTTTCATATCTAAGATTGTGGCTACGCCGTATGGCTGCGGCTTCGTGCACTCGGCCCATCTTGAGACGAATGTCTGTAATTCAATCATGTTGTATTGTGCCCTGATGCAATGGCAATGTCAATAAAGATATTCTGTTTCTTTTTTTCTGCGTTTTTTTGGCTCTAGTGGCCCATTTTTATTGTAGAGCAGGGGTGTCAAACTCATTTTCACCGAGGGCCACATCAGCATAATGGCTGTCCTTGAAGGGTCAGATGTAACTTATAATTGTAATTAATGTAATCGAATGTAATGTAAAATAAATGTAACTACCGTACTCCTTAATGTTGAATAACTCATTTATTATAACTTGTTCAACTGACAATTATAGTTGCATAGAAAACATATGTTTGCTTGTTGCTCTAACATAAATCCTTTAAAATTTTGTCAGCTTATGAAAACCCACATAACTCCATTAATGAAGGATCAAACTGTCCAAGTTAATACCCTGATGCATGCTCAATAATCCAGGTAGTAAAATCTAAAAAAGCTAAGTCTGGTCCTCTGGACCTGATGGTCCAGAGGTGGTCCTCCTTGATCATGTGAGCAGCTGGTTTTGGCTGTCAGCAGCCAACTAGTTGATCCACTGTGAGAGGGTGCTATTTATAAGACTGAGCTGAATACAGCATCTCAGACTGAGGAAGTCTTTCGGATGAAAGACAAAACATTTCTACAATTTTTTTTGCTTTGTTTTGTTTTGTTTTTTGAATGTCCAGAGGACCAGACTTAGCTTTTTTAGACTTGCTGTAAATGTTTCAAACAAAGCTGGTCCTTTAGACCCTGTCATTACCACTCTGTGTTTTCTGACAGCTGTCAGCACTCGCCTCCTCTGACAGTCGAGGAGGCGGGGCTGGTGGGTGCATGGAGGAGTTTCTGAACGTAGCAGCTCCATCTCCTGTTTGTGTATTATTGTACCAGAACTGTTTTTCATTTTGTTTACCTTTGAAAAGTTGCCTATGGCCTGTTACGGTTGCGGGTGTACCCAGAATGAAAGACCAGAATCGAACAGAAACCAGAACTCAGAGAATAATTTACAGTGTTTATTTACAGTCGGTGAATAAAGAATGACATCCATGAGGGGGGCAGGAACACCTGAGGAGAGGAGGGGATGTTTAATGGACTGTTGTTGAATGAATAGTTGTTGTACTGAAGTAATCCTTACGATGAGAAGTCTTAAACAGAGTGCTGATGTGGTGATCCAATTCTCCAGTAATCCAAGGTAGGACCAAGCATTTGAAAAGGCAAGTGGTGGAAGGCAGGCAGCAGCTTATTGAGAGGCAGGAGGAGTTGAAGCTCATGTGGAACTCAGGCAGGGCAGGAACACGGTGAATCCAAGAACTCTGAAGAGACGCAGAGAAAAACACAATCTTAGAATCAACTAATATCAATAAAAACTGGCTAGAACACTACTACCATTAGTAGGCAATGTCCCAGCGCCTGTAGAGTGGTTCCTGGGTCTTCTTATACTCCTCCTGGGTGTTGGTTGATTAGAAGCAGCTGCTGCCAATTAGGAGTGTGAAGGAGAGAGGGAGGCAGGGTGTAGAGCAGGACTCCTACAGTACCCCCCCTCAAGAATCGCCCCCTGGCGACCTGAAGCGCTTCTCCGGGTGAGCCCGGAAAAACGTCGAGATCAGGCTGGGGTCCAAGATGAAGGACCTCGGAATCCACGAGCGTTCCTCAGGGCCGTAACCCTCCCAGTCGACCAAATACTGAAACCCCCGTCCCCGGCGCCGTACGTCCAGGATACGGCGGACCGTGAAGGCAGGATGGTTGTCGATGAGACGGGGGGGCGGAGGGAGGTCGGCAGGAGGGCACAACGGGCTCTCTGCGACAGGCTTGAGTTGAGACACGTGAAAGGTGGGATGAACACGCATAGAAGCGGGTAACTGGAGTCTGACAGCCGTGGGGCTGATAAGACGCGTGACAGGAAAAGGGCCGATGAAACGGGGAGCCAACTTCCGTGGGGTGTCCTTGAGCTGAATGTGCTGGGTCGACAACCATACCTTCTGGCCAACCTTGTAAGAGGGAGCAGAAGAGCGATGGCGGTCTGCGATCTCCTTATTCTTAGCAGCCGTGCGTAGCAGAGCGAGCTTAGTTTGGCGCCAGACCCGACGACATCTCCTGAAATGATGTTGCACGGAAGGAACTGCAATATCAGTCTCCTGGCTAGGGAACAAAGGTGGAGCATAACCCAGAGAGGCTTCAAATGGAGACAAACCAGTGGCAGAAGAAGTGTGGGTGTTGTGGGCATACTCCACCCATATGAGATGCTGACTCCAAGAGGACGGATTGTCCTCCACCACACACCTGAGAGCAGCCTCCAATTCCTGGTTGGCCCGTTCAGCCTGACCATTAGACTGAGGGTGGTATCCAGAAGTCAAGCTGACAGAGGCCCCCAAGGAATTACAAAAGCTTTTCCATACCTGGGAAATGAATTGGGGTCCCCTGTCAGAAACTATGTCCGATGGGATGCCGTGAACCCTGAAAACTTGTTGAACCAACAGCTGGGCCGTCTCCAAGGCTGAAGGAAGCTGGGGTAGTGGAACGAAATGAGCTGCCTTGGAGAATCTGTCAATGACAGTGAGAATAACAGTATGTCCATCAGAAGGGGGCAAACCAGTGACAAAGTCGAGGGATATATGAGACCAAGGACGGCTAGGGGTAGGAAGCGGCTGTAGCTTCCCAGCTGGGGGCTGGTTACCAGTTTTACTCCTGGCACACGTAGGGCAAGCAGAGATGTAGTCCTTTATGTCGACATTCATGGAAGGCCACCAGAAGTGCCTCTTCGTAAGAGCCAACATGCGTGCCACTCCTGGATGGCATGAAAACTTGTGAGTGTGGAGCCAGTGGAGTACCTTAGCCTTGACACTGGAGGGTACAAACATAGTGCCGGCAGGGCCTGTCCCCGGGTCAGGTTCGGTCTTCTGAGCCTCAAGAATGTCTTTGTCGATGGACCAGGTCAAGGAACCGACCACACAAGATGAGGGTAGGATGTTTGGTTCAAGGCCCGTCTCCTCTGGTGGTGCAAATTGTCGGGACAGGGCATCAGGTTTCACGTTCTTGGAGCCAGGTCTGAAAGTCAACACAAAATTAAACCTCGTAAAGAACAGTGACCACCTAGCCTGTCTGGGGTTCAATCTCCTGGCCTCTCGGAGATAGGTGAGGTTCTTGTGGTCGGTCCAGATGAGAAATGGTACGTCAGTGCCCTCTAGCCAGTGTCGCCATTCCTCTAAAGCCAACTTGACTGCGAGAAGCTCGCGGTTGCCAACATCATAGTTCTGTTCTGCAGAAGAAAGGCGTCGAGAAAAGAACGCACAGGGATGGACTTTGTTGTCCATAGGTGATCTTTGAGATAAGACAGCTCCCACACCAGTGTCTGAGGCATCAACCTCCAGAATAAATTGTCTCTTAGGGTCAGGGTGGCAAAGAATAGGAGCAGATGAAAAAAGTCTTTTAAGCTCACCAAAAGCCTCTTCTGCCCCCTGAGTCCACTTAAAAGTCCGCAGAGTGGAAGTCAGCTGGGTAAGAGGGGCAGCGATCCTGCTGTAGTTCTTGATGAACCTACGGTAAAAATTAGCAAAACCCAGAAATCTCTGCAGCTGCTTACGTGTCTCCGGTGTTGGCCATTCCACCACTGCCTTAATCTTGTCGGGATCCGTGCGATACTGTCCTCCTTCAAAAATAAAACCCAAAAAGGAGACTGATTGAACATGAAAGTCACATTTCTCAGCTTTTACATAAAGCTGATTCTCATATAATCGTTGAAGAACGGTCCTGACATGGTGAATGTGTTGCTCTTCATCTTGGGAGTAGATCAGTATGTCATCTAGGTACACAAACACAAAAATATTCAAGAAATCTCTTAAAATGTCATTGACCAATGTCTGGAATACTGCTGGGGCATTGGAGAGACCAAAAGGCATAACTAGGTATTCAAAGTGGCCCAGGGGAGTCTTGAAAGCCGTCTTCCATTCATCACCTTCCTTAATTCGAACGAGGTGGTAGGCGTTACGGAGATCCAATTTTGAGAATACTTTGGCTGAGTGTAATTGTTCGTGGATAGAGTCTATCAGTGGTAATGGATATTTGTTCTTGACAGTAATTTCATTTAATCCCCTATAATCTATGCAAGGGCGTAGAGTCTTGTCTTTTTTAGCCACGAAGAAAAACCCTGCCCCAACAGGAGAAGTAGAGGGGCGAATTATACCAGAGTTTAAGGATTCAGAAATATACTCTTTCATAGAGTCATACTCTGGACCAGATAATTTGTAAAGGCGGCTGGAAGGAAGAGGGGCCCCTGGCAATAAATCAATTGAACAGTCATAAGGACGGTGTGCAGGTAATGACAGAGCTTTTTGTTTACTAAAAACAGGAGCGAGGTCATGGTAAACAGCAGGGATTTTAGACAGATCGACAGGATCGGAAATTTCAGAGTGACTAATAGTGGAGGGGACGGCAGTTCTTAGACAGTTCATTAAGCAGTGTGGACTCCATTGTTCAATTCTTTTAAATCTCCAATTTATTACAGGATTGTGTTCGTTGAGCCAAGGAAAACCCAGGACAAGTTGTGCAACAGGTGATTCAAATACAAAAAATTCACTGTGCTCATGGTGATTTCCAGAGATCATAAGATGTATAGGTAATGTTTTCATATGAACAGAAGCAAACCTTTGACCTGTTAAACCAGACATTGTTAGTGGAGTAGGAAGAGATTGTGTTGGAATGGATAAAAGTTCAACCAAGTCTTGACTAATGAGATTCTGTTCAGCCCCAGAGTCTACTAAAGCATCAACCGTTTTATATTCCTGATCACAAATGATAGTAGTCTTGAGTTCCAGGCGAGAGTTAGGAGAGGAAGAAGAATTTCTCACTAGTATCTCTTGTTTGTTTTGGTTAGAGCAGTGAGACCCAGAGACAGTGGAACTCTGGGAAACGTAGTCCTCACTGGTAAAAATGGGTCGACGTCTTGACGTAGAAGAGAAACCGGAAGTAGATGCATTCTGGGAGTCGTAGTCTCTCTCCCACTCTCGTTCTTGTAGCTGATTATCGATCCGTGTAGCCAAACGAATTAATTCATCTAAACTTTGTGGTTCTTTTTGTGATGCCAAACGGTCTCTTATGGAGTTGGAAAGTGAGTGTAGGAAGGTACCTCTGAGTGCGACCTCATCCCATCCGGTTCGGGCGGCTGTGATTCTGAACTCCAGTGCATGAGCCGTAACTGAGAGTCTGCCTTGACGAAGGGTGAGTAGACGTTTTACGGCTTCTGCTTGTTGGAGGGGTTGATCAAATACACAAATAAACTCTTCAAGAAAAGAGGAGAAAGTTAAGGTACTGACAGGATGAGAGGATAAATGAGCTTGAGTCCAACGTAATGCGTCCCCCTTTAGCTGGGTGATAAAAAAGGCTAGCTTAGCAGCATCAGAAGCATAAAGGCTAGGTGCCTGCTGAAATGTTAGTTCACACTGAAGTATGAAGCCTCCACATAGTTCAGGCTTTCCACAAAAAAATTCAGCTGGTTTCAAAACTTGTTCTATTTTGGGAGGATTATTAGTGGGAAAACTAACCTCTGGTGTGGATGTAGCAGCAGGTGGCAGGAGTTGAGTCATCTCCTGTTTGACTGAGGATAACATGCTGCCCAGTTCCTGTAGATCAGAGCTGTTAGTCCGTTGTAGTTTTAGCAGACGCTTAAGTGTAGCATCGTTCTTATCAACTCTAAGTAACACAGTCTGGAGAGTAAGTTGGTTCTGTTCAGACCCTGAGTCTTTCTGAGGTACTTGTTTTGGCTGGGACATTCTTGTTACGGTTGCGGGTGTACCCAGAATGAAAGACCAGAATCGAACAGAAACCAGAACTCAGAGAATAATTTACAGTGTTTATTTACAGTCAGTGAATAAAGAATGACATCCATGAGGGGGGCAGGAACACCTGAGGAGAGGAGGGGATGTTTAATGGACTGTTGTTGAATGAATAGTTGTTGTACTGAAGTAATCCTTACGATGAGAAGTCTTAAACAGAGTGCTGATGTGGTGATCCAATTCTCCAGTAATCCAAGGTAGGACCAAGCATTTGAAAAGGCAAGTGGTGGAAGGCAGGCAGCAGCTTATTGAGAGGCAGGAGGAGTTGAAGCTCATGTGGAACTCAGGCAGGGCAGGAACACGGTGAATCCAAGAACTCTGAAGAGACGCAGAGAAAAACACAATCTTAGAATCAACTAATATCAATAAAAACTGGCTAGAACACTACTACCATTAGTAGGCAATGTCCCAGCGCCTGTAGAGTGGTTCCTGGGTCTTCTTATACTCCTCCTGGGTGTTGGTTGATTAGAAGCAGCTGCTGCCAATTAGGAGTGTGAAGGAGAGAGGGAGGCAAGGTGTAGAGCAGGACTCCTACATGGCCAACCTTTTCATTAGTTGTGAAGGATGTTTGTAAAAAAACAAAACAGATGAATTCATGTTGTCTGAATGAAGAACTCCGCTTTTTGAGAGAGGGTTTTTATTTTTCACTTTAAGACCACTGCTCATTCGGTCACAAAGTAGTCTGTTGTCAGCCTCTGCCTCAGAATTTCCCGGATCTCTGATGCATCTGGGACATTCGTCCTCTGGGGAAGGCTGATGGGGGCCCCCCAGAAATGGTTGCCGCGGCCGTCCTCTTGGATGGACGGAGACAGCTTCAGCCAAATCTGTCTCTGCAGCAACGTAGCCCAGGACAAGATTCAGGCGGAGCATGCTACAAGCGCCACACACAGGTTGGTGATTGTGGCCGCCTCCGTGCCGATCTGGTCCAGCTCTGCGGAGAACGGCTTCGGTTCCTTCACCTCTTTAGCTATGCTAAGGGCTAGCATAGCAATGTTGTTGGTCGCTACCCCCACTTGTGACAAGTACTGAATGATTCTGTCTGTCAGCTTCCCGGTGAGCTGGTCACTGGAGGATGGCGGAGTGATACGTCGGCCGACGTGTTTAGCTGCTCTTACCCCGAAGACAGCCGACAAGCTGGGTTCTAAGGGAGGAACGTGGGAAAACCCGAGTCCGTGAGCCCTTTGACTGAGCCCTCAACTTTAAGGGGTCATTGGCTGAACCCAGGAGGAGGGCGGACACAGCTGGAAAAAAGGACCAGACGGGGTCCCGGTGTCCATTGTGCTGGGCTGGCAAACCTTCCCGCCAAAATGGTCGCCGTGGTCTGGGTCGCCGGTTCGGGCACTTCCAGGTCGCAAGCTCTCGCCGACCTCCTGATTATCTCTGGGAGTTCATGGAGCAGAGTGGTGGATGACCCCTTAGTGCTCGGGGGGGACCATTGAAGGCAGCACCGGCTCCAAACCTCCTGTAAGGCAGGATGGAGTGTGGCTGCTAGCTGTTTCAGCTTCAGAGGGGGACGTGTTTGTGAGTTCTGTGTCCACGGAGTCCAAAACATTATCGAGCAAACAGTCCCCCCTCGGTTGAAATTCATCCTCCTTAGAGGAAAAGAGCTCACAACGGCGTTGCTTCTCCTCAGCCGAAAAAAGTTTGCATGCTGGACAGGAGAAGAGCAGATCCAAAGCTTGCAGTGCGTGGTCAACTCCCAAGCAGCTTTCACACATGATGTGCAAGTCCGTCAATAAAATGTAGCCCATCTGGCATGTAGGACACAGACGGATGGTCTTCTTTAGTTGAAGTCATCTTTCTTCTTCTTTTTTTCTGTTGTTATAGAAGTAGTGTTCTTCACATTGACTGAAGAGAAATGGGAGTCGAGCTCTGGTCCAGATCCAATTTATAGCGGACCGGGTGTGGCCCACACAGCAGGTGGGCGTGGACTAGAAGTTTTCAGTGTTTGGCGTGCTGTGCGCGGGATAAACCCAATAGCGACAGCTTTTAAAGGGCGTAGCTTACACGAAATAGAACTGAATTGAATTAAATCTCTGATGAACCAATTCTACAAAAATCTGTCAATCAATCAATCAACTTTATTTGTATAGCACATTTTAAAAACCACAGGGGCAACCAAAGTGCTGAACAATAACACAAAAGACAAGTTAATTAAAATGATAAAAACATACAAAGCATACAAAAAAATACATATATCAGTCTTAGCCTACTGCAGGTGTGTTAAAATGCCATAAAAGATAAGATCACGTGTTAAAAGCCAAGGAATAAAAGTGTGTTTTTAAAAGAGATTTAAAACCAGGAAGAGAGGAGGCCTGTCTGACACTCAACAGTAATTTGTTCCACAGCCTGGGAGCAACGACAGCAAATACTCTGTCACCTCTGAGCTTCAGCCTAGTTTTCGGGACTGTCAGCAGCGTCTGATCAGCTGATCTTAGAGATCGGGGAGTCAGTGAAGGTGAGCCAGGATGGGAGTAATAAGCAAGCCTATTCTGCCTCCACATGATTTTATCTTTGATCTTAGCTGATATCATTATTGATTTTACTTGATTTTATCACTTGTTTTATTTTATTTATTTTTTAAGCAAGCCTAATCTGCATCCACATGATTTTATCTTTGATCTTAGTCGATATTATTATTGATTTTATTTGATTTTATCACTTGTTTTATTTTGATCTTTGCTTTATTACACTTTGTAGCACTTTGAGATTTTTATTAATGAAAAGTGCATTATAAATGGAATTCATTATTATTATTATTATTATTATTAATATGCTCACGCCTATGGGCCTGAGTTAACAGGTGAGCAGCAGAGTTCTGCATGAGCTGCAGACGGGCGAGAGAGGTCTGGCCGATGCCTACATACAATGCATTACAGTAGTCAAGACGAGCTGTGATAAAAGCGTGGATTAATTTCTCCAAGTCAGGTCTTGCTAAGATTGGTTTCACTTTTGCTATTTGGCGAAGATGATAAAAACTTTTCTGAACAACACTGCTGATCTGTTTATCAAATTTAAAATCAGACTCAAACTTCACCCCCAGATTGGTGACACAATCACTGAAATAAAATGACAATGAGCCAAGGTCTATGCTGGGAGAAGGACAGCAACTCGGTCTAAACATCATAACTTCAGTCTTGTTCTCGTTTAGACTAAGGAAGTTTAGAGAAAACCATTCCCTAACATCATTAAAGCAGTGTGTAAATTGCTGGAGTGTATTGTTTTGTGCCAGGGGAAGATAGATATGGCAATAATCAGCATAGAAATTAAAAGAAATGCCATGTTTCCTAAAAATTGAACTGAGGGGGAGTAAGTAAAGAGCAAATAAAAGAGGGCCAAGGATGTAGCCCTGGTATAGCACATTTTAAAGTTACCCCGTGTGGAAGAGGAGCAGTGGACGATATAAAGTTGTCCATTTTTACACAGAAACTCCTATTGGTTAAATACGACCGAAACCAATTGAGAGCGACACCCCTGATGCCCACACAGTGCTCAAGACGAGTGATTAAAATCCTGTGGTCAACAGTGTCAAATGCAGCAGACAAATCTAAAAGCACTAAAACAACAAACTTTCCAGAATCTGTTAAAAGGAATATAGACCCCTTTCACGGCTCGTCATCAACCCTGGAAAAATACCGGAAGTAGCCATCTTGGCGACATAGCTGTGTTAGCCTCAAAGCTATTGTAGTGGTGCAGAGTTCCAGGTAAAATAAATAAATAAAACAGATCTTCTTGTAAAATAGATTTTGTCAATAATATGTCTTAGAATGATTTCAGGAACAAATGTTTTCTTATTTAGAATGTATTTCTGTAAATTCTTTTAGCTAAATATTAAATCTTTTGATATGATTATTTAAATGCTAAAAGTGTCTAAAAAATATTCTAAAATCTCTTATTCACGTGTCATATCTTAGATGAAGACCGTGCAAGTTTGGTGTGTACCAGTGCTTCGAATGATGAAGATGGCTGCCCCTGAAGTAAGTTATTTTGAAGTTAAGCACCTGAGAAGCCCATTTTAGAAATTGAATGTTACAACATTACTATACAGAACATTTTGTTTTAATAATTGTTCTGCTAGGTACGGCAGAGTGCCTGGGTCACAGAGGCCGAACACCCCTGCAGGTTCCATTAAAGAGTGTGACCGAGACCTTTACCCCAACTTGCACGTCCTACTTCAACTGGCCTACACACTGCCTGTGACCTGCGAATGTGAGCGCAGTGCCCTTCGTCGCTTGAACAGCTACATGCGGGCATCAATGACGAAGGAGCGTCTCTCACTGGCACTACTTCACATTCACTACAGCAAACACATTGACCTTGAGAGCGTTGTTGATGTGTTTGCAAACAAACACTCGAGGAGGATGGAGCTGGACTCACTTGTCTATCCAGAGACATAAGATGTTGGACAGAACTGTCTTATGCAATGTAAATAAAGGTTTTGCAAAACTACATTTGTCTTGAGAAATTTTAATGTTACTCTAGGGGTCTGCAACCTTTTCGATACAAAGAGCCATTTCTGCTCCTTTATTCACTAAATTAAACGTGTCCGGAGCCACAACACCTGCTGCAACTGGGATTCTCAACTGGTGGCCCACGGACCACTTTAAGTTTGTTAGAGGACATTTTTCTGGCCAGCAGGAATGATTTATAAAACTAAAAATGTCTAATGATTTTTTAACATTTACTGATATTTTTACATTTTAAGATAAAATAAAAGACAAGATTCTTGTAAAGAAGGAAAAATTAATATAGTTTTGCCCAGTTTCTAAAAACTAAAACAAACAATGCAGGCCTATGTGATTTTTTTTTTTTACTAGAAAAATTAAGTATCCTACTTAAAAGAAATAAAGCATAAAGTGAAAGTATGTTAACTCCTTGTAATGTAGGAAAACTGCTAAAACTAACCCTTCCAGTTATAAGAACCAATAAAATTCAGTTTTGGTCAAAGCTTGAAAGAGCTGCTGCAGAGGGACCCTGAGCTGCAGGTTGCAGACCCCTGGTCAATTGTTTTTGTGTACATGTGAATTGTATTGTTGTATTTTTCAATTTATTAATTTCATTCATAAAAAACAATGTCTAACCACAAAGCAAAGTAAAAAGATTATTTATTTTTGCAATTGAAGTTATATTATTTGTTGTGGGGTTAGTTTGCATTTATGTTAAGGAGTGGTACTGTGCCTTTAAGAGGATGACGTCATTCGTTCTTCTTCGGTGGTATTTTTTTTCTGTGTATGTTCGGGTGGGACTCGGAGTACCGTGTCTCTGGGATGAGTTCTGAATAGAAGACTGGACACACATCCCCTCTCAGTGTGTTGCTCTTTCTCCACTAACAAAAACCACCTATTTGGTAAGATTTACCTCACACAGCATTGTTTTAACTAGCTAGATAATTAGCTTGTTTACACGTTTGAAGTAACGTGTACCACCGCCAATGAACCAATCAGAGGTCCATTTTTTCTTCAAACGAACCGCCTCTCATAAAATCCTGGCTACGCCACTGCCAGTGTTACCGTTGTCCTCTAAAAATGGTAACAGCTGGTTGTAAACGACCTTCTCTAATAACTTCGAAATAAAAGGAAGGTTAGAGATGGGCCTGAAGTTGGAGCAGAGAGAGGCATCAAGGCCTGTTTTTTTTTTAGTAGAGGGCGTACAAATGCATGCTTAACACTAGGAATACCAAACATATGTACTTGTACATATTTTACATATAGCTCCCATGGGAGACTGTAAAATGACAGATTGAGGAATTTGCATTCCATTAAGTTTGTGTGACCCCCTGGGGCTGAAGTCTTTTGTGTGCTCAAAACATCCCCCCAGTAGCATAAACAAAACATCTCCCCCATATTCCAACAACAACATTCCTTCTGTAGGTTGAAAGTGCAGCTTTTTACAACACAGACCAAACTTTTGGAGATGTTGATGACTCTTTGCAAATGTCAACGCTAGAAACTTCAGTTTATTTTATAGATACTGTATACGTTTTATACTTTTTATACTACTATGCAAAAACTCAGGACAGTATTACACTTTTATTATTTCATTTTATGCTTATGTTCATTGGGTGTTTGGTGTTTTAGGGGTGTTTGGTGTTTCAGTGTTGGTGTAAATTTTCATACTTTTATACTATTATGAAAAAACTCAGGACAGTGTTACACTTTTTTACTATTTTACTATTTTATGCTTATGTTTATTAAATGTTTTAGTGTTTAGTGTTTAGATGGTTACTGTTGCACCGAGGGACTGAGAGAAACGCAATTTCGGTCCTGTGTATGTCCTGTACATATTGCAGTTCTGACAATAAAGTTGACTTTGACTTTGACTTTGACTGCCTCTAAGCGAGCAGGTCCCCGGTTCAAATCCTGGTCCGGGGGCCTTTCTGGGTGGAGTTTGCATGTTCTCTCCGTGCATGCGTGGGTTTTCTCCGGGTGCTCCGGTTTCCTCCCACAGTCCAAAAACATGCATGTTAGGCTGATTGTTAACTCTAAATTGACCCTAGGTGTGAGTGAGACAGGTCCCTCTTGTAAATGAGTCCCCGTGGCTCAACGAGTCCAGCCTGTATAAATAAAGGTTGAATGAATGAATGAACAAACTGATATGGAGAGAACACAAATTCTGTAAGAATAAAAATACTAAATCTATTACAGTACTGTACAAAGTCAGAGACCCATTGAATGATAAAGCTCTGTATTTGTTGTATAACACAATCATTTTTCCACACTCAAAAGTATGAATGTTTACATGAAAACTGGAGTGAAACAACTTTATTCAATTTTATTTCACTCAGCATGTAGCTTGCAGATAGGCAGATAGGCAGCCGTGGCATAGTGGTAATGGCACTCGTCCACCGATCGGAAGGTTGGAGGTTCGAATCCCGTTTCCCCACACCATGTGTCGTTGTGTCCCTGGGCAAGACACTTAACCCCGAGTTTCTCCCGGTAGGACTGGATGGCGCCTTGCATGGCAGTCTGCCGCTACCGGTGTATGAATGTGTGTATGAATGGTTGGATGGTTGGTATTGTAAAGCGCTTTGGGGCCCCTCATAGGGGGCTGGAAAGCGCTATATAAATAAGCTCCATTTACCATTTGTCCTTCGTCCAGGAAGGACAAAGATGCCTTCCTGACAAAACCGCCGTTCACATAAAGCGCATGTGTCTCCGCGGAGAAACTTATGAACCGACACGGTCCATAGCAGGGTTTCCAGGCCGAAGGCCTGTAAGTCGATGTCCTCGTAAGTCGGGGACCACCTGTACAATCCCGCCGCCTTCAGATAAAAGTGACCAATGCAATCCCGCACTTGACCGTGGAATAGGT
>JBBPBX010015462.1:29617-42387 GCA_038048925.1 Garcialebias charrua | reverse complement strand
TATATATATATATATATATATATATTATTTATTTATTTTTCTCTTACCCCCCTGGTTGCCTGGCGGTCATTCTGGGGGTGGGCCGTCAGGGGTTGTCCTGGGATGTGGGGGGGTTCGGGGCCTGGGGGTTCGCCGTGGGCGGGGCTGGCATTCCGCTCTCCCTGGGGCTGCTTGGGCTCGGGTGTCCTGTCCTGTCGGCAGGGAGAGGGTTGGGCCGATTCTTGGATGTCGGCTACTCTCCACCCCAGAATGAATGGGCCTACCTCCTGGGTTTGGGTACGGGCTCCCCCATGCAGGGGGCAGGTACATGTCTGGACCTAGGGGGTATAGAGTGTGCATCGGGATTATGAATGGAACGTGTCGTTATTGTTTGTCTTTGTGTGAGTGAGGATGAGGGTGGGTATGAGTGAGTGTGTCTGTGTATGAATGTCTAATTGTCAGGCTGGGATTGGACTGCCCCCTCTCTGCTACATCTAAGGCTACTTGATATCGCGCTCCTACCACGTGGCCCCCGGGTGGGTGCCCTTTTGCCTGCGGGCGGGCTGGGGGCCCTTGTTGTCGTTTTCGGGGGTTGGGCGCTTGGGCGTGTGTCGGCTCGGCCTGGTGGCTGCCTGATGGGGCTCGGGTCCTCTGGCCCTATCGGGTCTGGGCCTGAGGGGTGAGCGTCCCCTGGCCTCGGTGTCTGCGCCTGGGGCTACGTCAGTGCAGCGGGCTCCGGCGGGGGCCTGTGGGCTTGTCGCTGTTGTCCCCCGGGGGTCATTGTATGTGGCCGCTGGTGGAGCTCGTCCGGTTCTTCCCCTTGGTCGGATCTGGGGAGTGGGCGAGTGGCTCGTCCTGTTCGGGTGGCCCTGGGGACTCTGGGCTCGGGGTCCTTCTTGGGGTCTTGGGCTTTGATCGCCCCTTCGTCTGCCTCTGGCTTTGGAGGGACGGATCTCTGATGCTTCACAGTCGCTGCTGAATGTTCTATTGGAGGAACCTTATTCACTTATGCATGCTCACAACCACACACAAATGGATGCAGGGATGTATATGTAGATATCATATGCAGATATGTAGATGGATATGTGATATGAATGCATATATATATATATATATATATATATATATATATATATATATATATATATATATATATATATATATATACTGTATATATATTTGTAGGTATGGGTATGTTTATTTATAGAAATCTACTGCAATGTCATGATTATTATTAGTCTTTATGCATGTATGTTTCGTTGCTGTGTTCTGTCATGTGCTTTGCAGGATTGCGGACGGAGGTTGGGTGTGTTTGCCTTGTGCTCTTTTTGTTGATAATTGTTGTTTTGTTGTCTTACTTTCTATATTTTCTTTCTCTCTATAAAAAAATATACATATCGGTGTGAGAGGATGGCTATAAGGTGAGAAGGGAGGCCATCTATAAATGAAAAAAAAAAAAAGAATCAGAAAGTCGTCCAAATAATTCAAAATTCGGACCCCCTGACCCCTGAGGGTGGTCAAAGCTGCGTCCAGGCACTTTGTGAAAGAGCGTGGAGCAGTTTTTAATCCGAAAGGTAAAGCTTTTAATTTGTAAGTTTTCCCTTAGAATGCAAAGCGTATATATTTTCTGTGTCTCTTCCAAATGCCCACATGGAAGTAGGCGTCTTTCAGATCCACCATGCACGTGTGGTCTCCCGGTCTCACAGACTGGAGTACTTGTCTCAGCGTAAGCATTTTGAACCTGTAAGTTGTTATTCTCTTGTTCAAAGCCCTGAGATCCAGTATTGGTCTCAAGGTTCAGTCCCGTTTGGGCACGAGGAAGTATTTGCTGATGTGGCCAGTGTTTATGTCTTGTTTTGGAACAACACAGATCACACCTTTCTGCAACATTGCTGTAACTTCCTCCCTCAAGACATGTGCACGGTCTGGGTTTATATCTGACTTTAGCACCCCTGTGAACAGGGACGGCCGCTTGCGGAGCCCGTGACCCACTGTTGACATGACCCACATGCTCGGTAGACACGCCCCTCAGGCCTGCGCATGCGCTGAGAGCCTCAGAGGCATGTTTATTGCGGGCTGCCTACGCCTCATAGGTGTGGGCGGGGGAGCATCTGACCCCCCTCGCTTGTCCCTGAGCGAACTGACCTGCCCGCACGTGGACGCCGTGAAGTCTGTCAGCTCCAGACAGACCCCAGACATCCTGCTGTGACTCATTAACAGACCTGACACCCTGTGTTGCACGAGGGAGGAGGGGTGCTTGCCCTCTCCCTTTATTGTGACTGTTTTCATAAAAATGGGTTGTTGTTGACCCTTTTTTTGTCAAGAATCAGGGCAGTTTGTGCTTCTGGTACTATATTTTTGTGTTTTGAAGAACAGAAGTTTGTCTTTATTACACACATGTCAGAACCATTTTGTTTTGAGCACACACGAACGTCACCAGCTTTTCGTAGTCTTTTACAAATAAAGTCTGGGATTAAATGTCTTGTTTCCCGTACCCCATGGACGGACCAACCTGCGGAACTGTGGAGCAGGCCCGCTTTGTCAGGCACACTTCTGCCTTCCGTCCCGGTTCGTCGAGGAAGTCCTCGGCTGAACCGCTTGACGAGGAACAAACTTGTTCCTGCTCCAGGAATGACCGGCCTGAGATGGACCTGCTGCGGGTCTCTGCCGCTGCTCCCCGTCGTAATCTGTCTTCTGGAAGGTCCCTCAGAGTGAGCCACAGGTGGTGCTGGGCGATGACCACTTCAGCCATGTATCTCCCTTGAGCTATGGCCGCGGCCCCCATCATGCGGAGCACAAAGTCAGTCGCCCTGCGGGCTTCCTCTAGGATGTCAGCTGCCATCTTTTTGTTTACGGTTACCTGGAGCTCCTGAAGCTTCTCTGCCAGGTACGCCTGCATCAAGGCCGAAGCGTTCAACGCGCGAGCTGGGAGGCCTTGAGCTTGGTGGCATTTTTTGAGCTGTGCAGCCGAAGCGCGGCAGGCTTTGTTGGGCAGAGGTGGTTTTGCGCCCAACGTCCTGGGGGCCAAGTGAGCCGCCAGTGAGTCCTCCATCTACGGGACGTTAGCGATTCCTGATGCCTCCATTCCGCCGACGTCGAGGAACTGAGAGAGTGGCAGAAGCATGGGAGCTCTAGGTTCGGCCTAGGTGCAAGTGAGCTCCGTGAGATAATCAGGGAAAACCGGCATCCTGTGTCTCATGGCCGACTGCTGCTTCTCGTAGAAGTAGGTGCCCGCCAACCTCGTAACCTGTTGGCGAGGTGGGGGTTCTGGCCAGGCGATCTGCAGCGTGTCCGCCGTTCTGCGACACAAGTCGAACAAGGCGGGGATGGACGCGTCTGTCTCTGGCAGAGCTGCCGTCCGGTTCTGGGGGAATTCTTCATCTTCCCCTTCGTCCTCGTTGTCGGCTTCTTCGTCCGAAATCTCCCCCGAGCCCGTTAGCGAGAGTTTGTCTGCATTCATCAGGCCTTGTGTGTCAAACTCAGCCATCGAGTCCCCGACGGGTGCTACCATGTCCATACTGTCCCCCCATTCGACCTGTCCACTGTCCTCCAGATCAATGTTCTCGAGCTCCGGTGTGGGATTGAGCGGCTCTGTGAGGTCCGGGTCCCGTGTTGGCGCGGTGCCGCCCATGGCCTTGGCCTTGATGTCCAAGCGACGCTTCCTCACAGACTCTATCATCTGGCTGCAATGCGGGCAGGAGTCAGGGGATTCCAGCGCTGTCTTAGCGTGCAACATCCCCAGGCAGACGGGACAGGCCTCGTGGGTGTCCGTCGCTGAGAGGGAGTAGCCGCAGCCGCTGGGGCAGGCTCGGGAGCTGGGGCTCGCTGGTCTGCTGGTCCTTTTAGCATTTTTTGCTTTTCGCTTCACTTTCTCATGCGCCATGGCTGAGAAAGTCGAGCTTGTTAGCTGTGCCAACGTTGCCCGTCGCGTCGCTTTCGCTGGCTAGCCCGCTACCCGTTAGCGGGGTAGCGGTGTGACGCAGTTAGCGCTGTCGAGCGAAGCCATCTGCGAAGAGAGAAGAAAAAACCTCGAGGTTAAATAAAAGACGCTGGACTAGCTTTCACTAGCCCATCCACATGCAGGAATTTTCTCTGTGCACTCAGAGTAGGGAGCGAGCTCACCTCAAATAGAGCGATGTAGCTACAGAGAGCCCCACAAAGTTCAGGTGTAAGCGAGGTGAAGGGCAAAAAAGAGAAAGTAAGATGGGCGCACGCGTCTTTATACCAAGAGGGCGGGGCCTCTATGGTGACGCTGACGCCCACCTGCCGTAAAGGCGTGATTGTATTACTTCAGGTAACCGCGTGGGGGCGCAATTCCCATAGTCATATGTTGCACTGAGTGAACCTGACTGATAAGGGAACTAACTATTAAATGAGTACAAGTTTAATATATGTTTTACTCTGTTATTTTAATTTCACATTTTATTTAAAGAATAAAAATATTAAAGAACAACGTAAAATATTTAATAATCGAATAGGGACATTAACTTGTTGGAATAAATTGTTAAAATTGTAAACTATAACTCTAAAGTGGAAAAAAAATAAAACCACTGAACTGCACTTCAAAATAAAGTTTCAGCTGAGAGCAGAAAACCATTAGTCTGAGTCACCACTTTAATTTAATGTAGTTAGTTTAGTTTAGTTTATCTTATTATGCGCAATAAAAAAAAATCTAATTAAACAAGCCCATAGAGCTTACTTTGAGGCGTCTATACAGAAATAACATGAAGTGTGATTAAAAAAAAAGACTGGTCTAGGATTGTGATCTCACTTTACACCTAAAAAACCTTACAAATCAAAGCTTCTGCACTGTACATTACTGCTGACAACAAATTGTTTAGAAAAATTGATTTACTGTAAGTACTAACCTTGTTTACTGCTCTGTATTTGCAGCATAACTGAGGACGTCTCCACCTAAATATATTCTGATTGTTGGTCTGTATGTTGTGCTGATGCTGTGTTGTGTCATCCAACATGCAGAATAACTTTGACAACATTCTTCTTTCTAGAAACAGCTCCAGAGATTCCCACAACACCAAACCCTTTGTTAAATCAGTTTGTCTGGATACTTTCACCGTCTCAGTTGTTTACTGTATTTTACATTCTTTCATGCCTGGCCTGCAAAATTTGTTTGTTTGTCTGTTTATTTGTCCTGTATTGTTATGATCTGATCAATGAACTGAGATGGAATGGGGGGTTGAAGCACAAGTTTACTTACCACTTAGCTTGTCCCTCAGACAACAGATGTAGTCACAGAGCAGAGTGGATGAGTATGCAGAGTCGGAGACAGAACAAACAGAAATTTGTTCTAACTAACAATGTTGCTACCCCTTCACTGGTTTTAGGTACCCCCGGTTTCGATAATGTGCTGGATGGGCTAAACTCAGCGGACGTGCGCGGCCGACAACCCAAACAGGTGAGATCCCAAAGCAGACATGTCAGAGCAGGGTCTGTGTCCGAATAATGCAGAATGCAGGCAGAAGCAGGGTTTTAATACACTTTGACAGCCATGAAAGGACAAACACCCCCTCAGCTCTGATCTTCTGCTCCCTTTACACGTCCGCTAACGTTAATAACTATGTAAGCAGTCAAAGCTGAATTAAAAATGCCAAAGTGAGGGTGTTTGGGTTCGGACGTAATTACTGTTAATTCGTCGGGTCGGGTGGGGTTCTGGCATGATGGCCACGAGCTAGGGCAGGGTCGGATCGGATTTTTGGGGCCCGAATACAACTCTACATGGTGGTAGTCACAGAGCTGAGTTTGTCAGGAGGGATTAAGTGGGAGGTGGTGCCTGCAGCATTTTTCCTTTTTTATTTCTCTCTTACTCGTTTTATAAACAGCCTCAGTGTTTCAATTTTCATCCAGTCTGTAGTTCACGTGAACCCCCAGGTGTCTGTAGTCCTACACCAGGGTTAGCTTGTTGTGCTGCCATACACTTAGACTACTAGAGGACAAGTTGACCTCATTTCCTTAAATTATTTGTTAAAATTGAATAGTTTTCATTTGATGCTATTTCTATCTTAACATGTGATTCTTGACCTGCCATTGTGTATCTATTCCTAGTAAACCCAGCCGGTCGAAGCAGGTGGCCGCTTGTCCTGAGGCTGGTTCTGCTAAAGGTTTCTTCCTCACGAGGGAGTTTTTTCTTTCCACTGTCACCTTCATGCTTGTTCAAAATGAGAGTTCTGTGATGAAGTTAAACTCAAAGCAGTCTGCTCCTCAGATAAATAACGTTAAATTATTATTTTTATAAATGAATGTTTGTGTTCAGATGACTTCTGCTGTGACTTGGTGCTGTAGAAATAAATTGAACGGAATTGTCTCTTCTCTCAGTTTGGAAATAGCGTGCATCTTATTCTCACTCCTTCTGGAGTCCACTGTCATGTTTGTTGTCTTAATCACATTTAAGATGAGGTCATAGTTCTGGCATAAAAGCCAACTAGATTACCTAGATTACATTACTTACAATAGTTAGTTGCTTCTTTGTGCTTTTGGTTAAAAAACAAACATAGTGGCTTTTATTCAACATTTTCAACATGGCTTCAGCTTTTACTCAGCACGATAAATGAGCATTGTGTGCATTTTAAACGGGCACTGCTGTATTTCACTCAACAAGAAAACATTCCAGTTGACGTCTCTCTCAGAAATTGTTCATTTGATGTACATCTACAACAGATGAACCTTTGGAGTCACTCCAAGTCAAGATGGCCGCCACAACAAATGAACATTAGACAAAACTGGTTTTAACTCTGTCACTTTTACATATACTCAGTTAAAATTTGCTCTGTTAATAGCTAAGTGTTATTCAGGAGTCTTTGAGTTGTCCACATGGCACAAAATCTTTACAAAACTTTGGCATTAATTGTTGGAGACAACTCTGCCCGTCTGTTGGCAAAACATTTCATAAACCATAGGATTTCTTTTAGTGAAACCCTCAGAATATAATCATTGGCTGCACATCTGAAACTCATTAACATTTGGAATTAACCCAATTCAGTATGGCCACCACAAATGATCAACCAGAACAAAAATGACTTTAAATCGGTCATATTTAGAAATGAACTAAATTTGGGGTAGCGAAGAGTATTCCTCACCACATCTCACACTATTTGCATGTGATTAATACTGTTAATTACAAGGTTGAACCAAAATAAGGTGTAACCCTGTCCTATCTCAGAATAAAGTAATTTTAGTAGCCGTAGAAGCCGTAGAAGCCGTAGAATCTTTTAAAGCCGTAGCATTAAAAACTGTATGTGATATTCATTCCTTCAAGGAATGCCAAGGTTTTCATTGAGCTATAGTTTCAATTTAAGGTCATTTACAATTTAACCCCTCTATTGTTGTTTTCTTCTTTAGTTTGAAACCTTGAAGCTTTTAAATATCTGGAGAAAAGTTTTACAGTCTGACGAGACAAAGACCAAGCTGTTTTGTCACAGTGACAGGAGGAATGTTTCGAGACTTCTAAGTGAGGCTTTCAAACCTAAGAACATTTTAGCAATTGTGAAGCATGGCGGTGGTAGCATCATGCCGTGGGATTGGAAATGACATGATAAAGAAGAAAGACTGCCTCCAAATCCTCCAGCTTCACCTCAGATCAACTGCTTGATGGTTGGAACTTGGGCACTGTTCCTGCAGGACAACAGTCCTAAACAAGAAGCTTTAAATGGAAGGGATGCATATCACCCGCTGCTGTTCATGCCTCATTTAAGATTCAAAATTAGAATTTTTTTATTTATTTAAACCTTTATTTTACCATGAAATAAATCCACTGAGATTGTTCATCTCTGTTACAATGATGTCCTGGGCAACGTGCAAACAAGTCATTACATTTACAGCAACAGTCTTGATAACATTAACAGCAGTATTTAAATATTTGAAACAAAATGTCCAGTAATAAGACATAAAATACAATGCAAGTTTTAAAAAAAAATGTCACCATTAAATACACAATCATTACAGGTGCAAAATGTGACCAAAACCTCTGACAGTTTTTGTTTCAAACTAATTAAAAGACTTAAAGCTGCACTATGTAACTTTGTAATGCAGTCTGTAACTTTTCGAACAATATATTTTTAACATATTTCTTCACTCTGTCACTATCTACTGACAGACTGGTGTTAGACAAAGTAATCTCTGAAAAAAACTATAGTCCCCTTGCTTCTCTATCAGCATTTATAAAAACACTAAAAACACAGAGTGACCCGCCGTTAACCAGCCAATAAAAACAGAGCTTGAATTTGAATTTCAGCAGAGCAAGGTGGAGCAGAGCCATATATGGCTCTGAGGGGGAGGGATCAGAATGCTTTGCCTGTTGAAAATATTTCTAAGTTCTGCGCTCTACAGAAAGTTACACATAGCACCTTTAAGCTTAAGCTGCAGATCATTCCAAGATGACGGGCCCAAATAGGACGTTTATCTTTCCTGACTCCGTGTGCACAAAGGGTACATTAAACCGCAGCCAGCTACTGGTCCTGAGACTGTGTTTGTAGTGAAATGAACTTAGAGTTGATATATTATGGAAATGTTGCTAAAATGGCTTTGTATATGACAATACACAAATACATCATCCTTCGAATACCTGCAGCGTACCCTCAGTCTGGACCAAACTTGGCAAAAGGTCTTCTCCTACTCCACTCATGTGTCCTGCATGCCTTACAAAAAGATCTGAGGTTGTCAACTTTGACCCCTCTAAGGGATTTTAAACTATTATTAAGCTCATGGCAAAAACCAACACAGACATGTTCCTGTTTTTAGTATTTTACATTAGCTGTTTTTGTTTATCTTTTATTTCAATTATTTTATTTACTTTTCATTTTATATGCTTTTACATGATTGTCTATTGTTGTCTGTACCTCATCTGTGTTCTTTGTTTACAAGAGGTAAATGAGTCCTCGAGGCTCAGTGAGACTAACCTGTATGAATAAAGGTTGCATGGATTCTCTTTAGTTATTACTGAAATGCATTGTTCTAGTAATGTTGCACTTTGTAGCCCAAGACAGATTTCCTTTTGTGGACAGTAAAGTTTATTGATTTGATAAAGTATTTTAGGCACAGACGATTACGACACTTTTGTCCACGTATATTGAAAACACATCCCAACATCCTCAGAACGTTTAGTTTCTGATTAGACTTTCTGCTCATGATGCCAGAGAGGAGGCCACAATGAAATGTTGGGTCTTTAAAAGTTAAAGGTTAAGGACAAACAGGATAGAAAACAACTGGGAAGGAGGAAAAAATACGTCTGAATTTGCCAAATTTGTGAGAAAAAAAAGCAGCTCTCCAGGAACATGTGACTCACCGTGCAAACTGCTCCACCACAGACGTGATGTGCCTCTTCCAATCCCGCCGTTGCTGCCCTTTCGCTCACCAACCCGCGCGCACATACACACACACAGCGCACACAGCCAGCAGAGAACATGGGTGCAGGGTCGGCCAGCACACATGAGAGAGACGCTTTGAAAAATAAGCTCTCATTTGGGCAGAGTGGATTCAGATGGTTTGGCTGCGGCTCAAAGGCGAGCAGCTCTCTGGGTCAGCTTATTATTTCAATGGATGCAAGGCGCTGATGTTCTCAAGTGTGGTGCACTTCAATCAAGCGAGCGGGCAGCTCAGCGCATGGGTCAAGGCTTCGGCCTCGTCTGTTGGGGGTCTGAGCCGGCTGAGGCCTGTCCTGCGGCGGTTTGGAACGGGCCCCGATCCCAAGTCTCCACTGTCTGTGACAAACTGGACTCCTCTACCAAATAATACATACATTGATTTCAGCTGTGGTGAGGGAACCCCAAACCTGACCAAGGCAAAAAAAAAAAATCACTAAAAGACGCCAAGTTTTGCAGGAGAGAAGACAGATGTCTAATTTTGTTCAGTGTGTGATCGGTGAGGTGTGGATTCATGTGTGTGTGTGTGGTGGGGGGAGTTCTTCTTCTTCTGTTTGCATTCCGTCAAAGTGTTTGGTGTTTGCGCTGGGAAAATATTTTTGACTCGTTTTTTTCTTCTTCTTCTCAAACAGAGAATAGCATAATTAACATGAGCAGACTCGCCAAACAAAAACAAACAATCAAATTCACGAGTCACACACAAAAAAAAAAAAAAAAAGTATGGAAGTAATCTTTGCCGTTTCGTCTCTGTCTTACTTCGGAGACTCTCCGGTGATCCCTCGTTCACGCACTCAGTTGTACAAACATGCTTTTGTTTGTTCGGCTCAGGACTGATTATTACCATAAAGGATTGCCTCTCCATTTTTAATGTCGCGGTGGCGAGTTTTCATCAACACGGGCAGCAATTAAATCACACTCCAATTGACCACACAAAACAAGAGACGCCTCATAAACACACGCGCCGGCACATTCATATGCACACACACACACACACACACAAAATGAACAGCTAGAACTAATAAACATGTAAGACTCGCAGCCATCCTGTGTGGCTACAGAGCCCATACCTTCCTGACTGGTCAAAGGCAGCCTTGCGAGAAGGTGAACTGGACGATATTTGTTGTTCCTCCACTGTGGGCATCTGTTTCACTGCTTACATTAGCAGTTATCGACAGCACCAATATTTGTCACGGCCCCGGAGTTGTGTAATTCAAACTTACCAAAGCATCCCATCCACCACCATGGTCTGTTTCCCCCTTCTAGCCATGCTCCGATAGGGTAATGTGGGATGTAATGACGGCCAATTAGAAGGGAACACGAAGCAGGACGTGTAAACAGAGCTCAATAGACCGGACCTGGAGGGGCTGCACCCTGCTGGGGCTGCTGGCAACTTCGCTTTTGCTTTGCTTTCGCTGATCCCCTATCAGTTTTAGACTTTTACATCAAAATGAATATTGTTTAGGCCTAAAGGGTGGAACTGTGGTCTTTGAGAAGCTCCACTGGACTCCGCTGGACCACTTGGACCACCCAGCCTCAAGCCGAACCAAGGGGGTTATTGTGCAGGCAGCACCTTGACTCCTAACACAGTCTGCGTCTGAATGAGTGCAGTGTGTGGCGAGATGAGATAACCTCTGCAACGTGGTGCTGATAATTGGTCATGATTAATTGAGCAGCCCTTCAAGATTTGCTCGGTGCAAATTGAATAACAGCGCTTTTCCTCTTGTAGAAATGCACGACGACGATGCTGCACCGTGACCGGAGCAAACTGTGTGGCTTTCAGAGAAAATATTATTGCACTCGACAATTTTCACATTTTACAGCATTAAGATATTATAGGTGTGGCCTAAAAGTAAGGGGGAGTGGCGGTGCAGAGGTCAGAGAAGGTGGGCCTGTGATCCGTAGGTTGCCAGTTCAACTCCCCAGATCAACATCAAAATGTGGGTGGGAAAGGTGAAACACCCACGCCTGCCTCCACCCTTGATTGAGCTACTCTGTGTCCTTAAGCAAGGCCCTTAACACCCACCATCTGCACCCCTGGGCACCCTCGATGTCAGCTTTCTGCTCCACACAGAGGCCTGTGGCAGCTAGGTGGTCTGTGGTTGCATCAGGAAGAACGTCCAGCATAAAACATTTTCCAAGTCTTCATATGAGTTACAAGCCCAAAACCAGAAAAGTTGGCACGTTGTGGAAATCGCAAATAAAAACAGAATACAATGACTTGCAAATCTTTTTCAACCTATATTCAATTGAACACACTGCAAAGACCACATACTTAACGTTCGAACTGGTAAACTTTGTTATTTTTTGCAATTATTAGCTCATTTGGAATTTGATGCCTGCAACATGTTTCAAAAAAGCTGGCACAAGTGACAAAGAAGACAGAGAAATTTGAGGAATGCTCATCAAACACTTATTTGGAATATCCCACAGGTGAACATGCAAATTGGGAACAGGTGGGTGCCATGATTGGGTATAAAAGCAGCTTCCTTGACATGCTCAGTCATCCACATAGAAGGATGGGGCGAGGGTCACCACTCTGTGAACAAATGCGTGGGCAAATTGTCGAACAGTTCAAGAACAACTTTTCTCAACGAGCTATTGCAAGGAATTTAGGAATTTCACCATCTACGGTCCGTAATATCATCAAAAGGTTCAGAGAATCTGGAGAAATCACTACACGTAAGGGGCAAGGCCGAAAACCAACATTGAATGCCCGTGACCTTCGATCCCTCAGGCGGTACTGCATCAAAAACCGACATCAGTGTGTAAAAGATATCACCACATGGGCTCAGGAATACTTCAGAAAACCACTGTCAGTAACTACAGTTCGTCGCTACATCTGTAAGTGCAAGTTAAAGCTCTACTATGCAAAGCAAAAGCCATTCATCAACAAGATCCAGAAACGCCGCCGGCTTTGCTGGGCCCGAGCTCATCTGAGATGGACTGATGCAAAGTGGAAAAGTGTTCTGTGGTCTGATGAGTCCACATTTCAAATTGTCTTTGGAAACTGTGGACGTCGTGTCTTACGGACCAAAGAGGAAAAGAACCATCAGGACTGTTATAGGCGCAAAGTTCAAAAGCCAGCATCTGTGATGGTATGGGGGTGCATTAGTGCCCAAGGCATGGGTAACTTACACATCTGTGAAGGCACCATTAATGCTGAAAGGTACATACAGGTTTTGGAGCAACATATGCTGCCATCCAAGCGACGTCTTTTTCATGGACGCCCCAGCTTATTTCAGCAAGACAATGCCAAGCCACATTCTGCACGTGTTACAACAGCGTGGCTTCGTAGCAAAAGAGTGCGGGTCCTCCCCTGGCCTGCCTGCAGTCCAGACCTGTCCCCCATTGAAAATGTGTGGCGCATTATGAAACGTAAAATACGACAACGGAGACCCCGGACTGTTGAACAACTTA
>JBBPBX010015462.1:18769-29133 GCA_038048925.1 Garcialebias charrua | reverse complement strand
TATATATACATTCAAGGTCAAGGTGTTTTGATTGTCATTCACATCACACGTGACATCACATCACTTGTTTACTTTTACTACGGTACTGTATGTGGTTTTGTAAATTGTTTTTTGTGTTTTGTAAATATGAAATGAACAAATAAACGAAACGAAACTAAACATGTGGTACATGTGGTGGAACGGAAGTATGTGCACAGGGTCCCAGTTACATCCAGCAAAAATACAAATTATAAAGAAAAACAGTAATAAGATCTAAGATATGAACTAAGAAATCTGTTAAGAATATACTAAGCACTAATAGTACAAGACAATGCCAAAACAACAATGTTCATTATCTGATTCATAAAAACTTCTATGTTTTAAAAGTTATTAACTACATACATCAGGATCAATTTCAAATAATTTATTTTTAATTTGTTCCTAAAATAATTTTCATATATCATTGTAGCAACAAAACATTAAACAACCATGGCGAGCCACTAGGGGGCATGACCTTCCACATCAACAAAATTAAAATATCCGACAGCATTCTTAACGTGGCCTAATAGTTCCCCAAAACAATGTTTCTCACTTGAAAGTTTTAATTTTAATTTTATTTTTTGTATACATATTATGTTTTTCTATAGTTATTACTTAACTCAGCTCATGAGCTATAGTTAAGCCTTAAAAAAATTCCTACATGAGCTGCAGAAGAAGTGCAAAGAGAACCAAGATTAAAAAAAATGCCCAACCCTTCAACAGTGGTCCACCACAACTACCATGCTCGCCACACGGTGTTGGTTTTCTGGTTTGTGGGAATGAATAATGATGGGCATGCACGAAAAATGCTGTTCCGTCATTCTTTTCCAAAAATGTTGACTCTCAGGTCAAATGAAACACCAAAAGCAAAATATTTAAACAATTGTCACTGTGCAAACATCAAAATCTCAAATTTTCTTAAACAGAAATCATCTTCTACAAGGACAGGAGCCACAAACACAACAGACAAATAGTTTCAATACTATTTAATGTAGTAGAAGCAACAGATATCCAGGACACCTTAAAGTAAAATTTGTTTCGGTAAAGATCCTTTGAAACGTGCAAGCAACCAAAATGATGATACTAATTATCACAGAATTATATATTTGTCATAAAATATTATGGTGATGTCAAAAACAAAGTTTCACAAGGGTGAGACTTGCCATAAAAGCTGAGATATTATTCTGCCCTAATGATCTCTTCATGACATTTCAGTCTGTGTATGCAAGCATCACCAAGTCTCAGCAGCCCAAACTTTAAACCGCACATACCAGAACGTTAATTTGTGATGTTTACGACAGAAACGATCTGGAGCCGCTGCAAAGGCAATGAATATGTGACTGGCAAAAATATACTTTTTGCTAAATAACTCATAAATCTTTGTAAAAGTCTGTATTGTGTTAACACTCCTCCAGCAGAAAAAAACCACAACACAAGAAAATCAGCCTGAGAACTTAACATCGCAGCTACACAATGTGTGCAAATGATGTCACAAGTAGCTACAGGATTAACTTCATGCACGATTCATATTGGGAACTGTTTGCCAAAAAGAAACACATGAAACTAGTTTTGGTGTAGATTTTCACCGTTAGAACCGACAGACTGAATCCATCTTGCCGTGACGAAAGATGCAAGAGATACACAAGTGCTTTAGATGTTTTACAGCTAGTTTAATCAGCAGTTTAAAAAAAATCATATAAAGCAGTCCTACACAGGGTCTGCTGGGTAACACGTGCGCACCTTGATCCAGTGCGGAAAACACATAAAGCACGACCACGGACAGCGTGTGAGGTGTTAGACGTTACGTGAAAAACATTTGGAGGACATATGCATTCGCCTCAAAGTGAACGAGTCATGTTGGATGTAAATTTACAGCAACTCTACAACCTGAACCGCAGGCTGAGCTGCAAAAACTCACCAAGATCAAACAATGACATGTACCCTTTTAACTCCTTTCACTTCAATAATGTTAATCTACGTCACATGAATTGGACCTGGGCTGATGTTGGTGCAATGGTTGGCATGGTTGCCTCATGGCAAGAGAGTTGCTGGTTTGAATATCAGCTCCGCAGGTGTTTCTGCGTGAGTTGACATTTTCTCTCAACACATGAGCATCTTCAGCTGTTTCCTCCAACAGAGCAATAAACATCAATGTTAGGTTAACACTTGACATCTACCGTAAATGTTTAAATGGTGTATTTTAACCACTGAAATATTAAAACCACAAGCCAAAGTTAAAGAGAGATGAGTGTTGGACAACCTTAAAGAAAAGAAAATTATTATAAAATTCTTCTCTTTAAGACACATTTGAATCAAGTTCTATTCCACGTTTGACTCCATGTTTGACTACGGACTACATGTTTGGCTTCTAACTCCATGTTTGATTCTTGACTCCATATTTTACTCCTGACTCCATGTTTAAATCAATGTTTGAGTCCTGGCACCACATTTGACTCTTAACTCCATGTTTGACTCATTGACTCCTGACTCCACATTTGACTCTTAACTCCATGTTTGACTCATTGGCTCCTGACTCCATTTTTGACTCTTGACTCTGTGGTTGACTCTATGTTTGACTCCTGACTTTATGTTTGAACCATGTTTGACTCCTGACTCCATTTTTGACTCTTGACACCGTTTTTGACTTTATGTTTCACTCCTGATTCCATGTTTTGCTCCAAGTTTGACTCCTGACTCCATGTTTTGCTCCAAGTTTGACTCCTGACTCCATGTTTGAACCATGTTTGACTCCTGACTCCATTTTTGACTCTTGGGCTACGTTCACACTGCAGGCAAATCCGACCCAAATCTGATGGTTTTTTTTCCCCATCTGACCCATATCCGATTTTTTTATGACAGTCTGAACGCGACAAATCCAATTTTTTCAAATCCGACCCAGGCCGTTTCAGTATGTGGTTTTAAATCGGATATATATCTGATGTTTTCAAAGCGACTGCAGTGTGAACGCTCATGTGACTTACATCTGACTTTTGCATCACCGATGTGAGACCGACGTCACAGTTCGGGCCAGCGGAGATTAGTGTCTTGTCGGGAAAGGCGATCAGACAGGCGCTGACAGATGTATTCAAACGTCCAGCTCCAAAAATCGCCATCACTAAAAATTTTGCTCGCTTTCTTCTCAGTTTTCTTTTGCCTTTAATCATTTGGATGTTTAGCTTTCCCCGATTGGACAACAACTTCAAAATTACCGAACACACACTGAAAACTGTCGCGTCCATGTTTACTTCCGCAAACACAGGGTGCTGCGTGTCACGTGACGTTCTGAGACACGTTTTCTTCTGCGCATGCGGGTCGCTTCTGCAATGTAGATCGTTCACACTGGAGTCTGATGCAGGTCGCATTTAAAATGTAGTGTGAAAGTTCACACCAAAAGATCGGATAAAAAAAAAAATTGGAATTTAGCATTAAGACCTACAATGTGAACGTAGCCTTGAATCCATGTTTGACTCCATGTTTGACTCCAAATTTGACTCCTGACTCCACGTTTGTTTGACTCCTGACTCCATGTTTGACTTAATGTTTGATAAATGATTCGTCTGACTCCACGTTTGACTCCTGACTACATGTGTGACTCCATGTTTGACTCCTGACTACATGTGTGACTCCACGTTTGACTCTTGACTGCAAGTTTGACTCCATGTTTGACTCCTGACTACATGTTTGACTCCACGTTTGACTCCTGACTACATGTTTGATGCCACGTTTGACTCCTGACTACATGTTTGACTCCACGTTTGACTCCTGACTACATGTTTGACTCCACGTTTGACTCCTGACTACATGTTTGACTCCACGTTTGACTCCTGACTACATGTTTGACTCCACATTTGACTCCTGACTACATGTTTGACTCCACGTTTGACTCCTCACTACATGTTTGACTCCACGTTTGACTCCTCACTACATGTTTGACTCCATGTTTGACTCCTGACTACATGTATGACTCCACGTTTGACTCCTGACTACATGTTTGACTCCACGTTTGACTCCTCACTACATGTTTGACTCCACGCTTGACTCCTCACTACATGTTTGACTCCATGTTTGACTCCTGACTACATGTATGACTCCACGTTTGACTCCTGACTACATTTTTGATTCCACGTTTGACTCCTGACTACATGTTTGACTCCACGTTTGACTCCTCACTACATGTTTGACTCCATGTTTGACTCCTCACTACATGTTTGACTCCACGTTTGACTCCTCACTACATGTTTGACTCCACGTTTGACTCCTCACTACATGTTTGACTCCACGTTTGACTCCTGACTACATGTATGACTCCACGTTTGACTCCTGACTACATGTTTGATTCCACGTTTGACTCCTGACTACATGTTTGACTCCACGTTTGACTCCTGACTACATGTTTGACTCCACGTTTGACTCCTGACTACATGTTTGACTCCACGTTTGACTCCTGACAACATGTTTGACTCCACGTTTAACTCCTGACTACATGTTTGACTCCACGTTTGACTCCTGACAACATGTTTGACTCCACGTTTAACTCCTGACTACATGTTTGACTCCACGTTTGGCTCCTGACTACATGTTTGACTCCAAGTTTAACTCCTGACTACGTTTGACTCCACGTTTGACTCCTGACTACATGTTTGATGCCACGTTTGACTCCTGGCTACATGTTTGACTCCACGTTTGACCCCTAACTACATGTTTGACTACATGTTTGACTCCTGCCTACATGTTTGACTCCAGGTTTGACTCCTGACTACATGTTTGACTCCATGTTTGACTCTTGACTACATGTTTGACTCCACGTTTAACTCCTGACTACGTTTGACTCCACGTTTGACTCCTGACTACATGTTTGATGCCACGTTTGACTCCTGGCTACATGTTTGACTCCACGTTTGACTCCTAACTCCACGTTTGACTACATGTTCGACTCCTGCCTACATGTTTGACTCCAGGTTTGACTCCTGACTACATGTTTGACTCCATGTTTGACTCTTGACTACATGTTTGACTCCACGTTTGACTCCTGACTCCATGTTTGACTCCACGTTTGACTCCTGACTACATGTTTGACTCCACGTTTGACTCCTGACTACATGTTTGATTCCACGTTTGACTCCTGACTACATGTTTGACTCCACGTTTGACTCCTGACTACATGTTTGACGCCACGTTTGACTCCTGGCTACATGTTTGACACCTGACTACATGTTTGACTCCATGTTTGACTCCTGACTACATGTTTGACTCCTGACTACATGTTTGACTCCATGTTTGACTCCTGACTACATGTTTGACTCCATGTTTGACTCCTGACTACATGCTTGACTCCATGTTTGACTCCTGACTACAGGTTTGGCACCACGTTAGACTCCTGACTACATGTTTGACTCCACATTTGACTCCTGACTACATGTTTGACTACACGTTAGACTCCTGACTACATGTTTGAGTCCACATTTGACTCCTGACTACATGCGAGACTCCATGTTTGACTCCTAACTACATGTTTGACGCCACGTTAGAGTCCTGACTACATGTTTGACTCCACGTTTGACTCCTGACTACAAGTTTGACTCCATGTTTGACTCCTGACTACAGGTTTGACTTCACGTTAAACCCATGACTACATGTTTGACTCCATGTTTGACTCCTGACTATATGTTTGACTCCCATGTTTGACCCCTGACTACAGGTTTGACTCAAAGTTTGACTCTTGACTACATGTTTGACTCCACATTTGACTCCTGACTACATGTTTGACTCCACGTTAGACTCCTGACTACATGTTTGACTCCATGTTTGACTCCTGACTATATGTTTGACTCCTCGTTTGACTCCTGGCTACATGTTTGACTCCATGTTTGACCCCTGACTACATGTTTGACTCCACGTTAGACTCCTGACTACATATTTGACTCCTCACTACATGTTAGACTCCACGTTAGACTCCTGACTACATGTTTTACTCCATGTTTGACTCCTGACTATATGTTTGACCCCACGTTAGACTCCTGACTACATGTTTGACTCCATGTTTGACTCCTCACTACATGTCTGACTCCACTTTAGACTCCTGACTACATGTTTGACTCCATGTTTGACTCCTGACTATATGTTTGACTCCACGTTTGACTCCTGACTACATGTTTGACTGCATGTTTGACCCCTGACTACATGTTTGACTCCATATTTGACACTTGACTACATGTTTGACTCCACATTTGACTCTTGACTACATGTTTGACTCCACGTTTGACTCCTAACTACATGTTTGACTCCATGTTTGACTCCTGACTACATGTTTGACTCTACGTTTGAGACCTGACTCCACAATTGACTCCATGTTTGACTCCCCAATTAACTCCTGACTCCACGTTTGACTCCTTACTCCATGTTTTATTCCACGTTTGACAATTGACCTTGTTTTTCTAAAGCATGTCTGTCTTGAAAATGAGTCATTGTGACTCAGTGAGACTACCTGTATGAATAAAATTTGAATGAATGAATGACTGAATGACATTGTCATAGTCAGACCAAAAAACATATCTCCAAAAATGTAATTGTTAAGAAAATGAAAAGAATGTTTATTTTTTTAAATAAATATATTAATTAAATTAAACTAATCAATAAAACCAAGAGGCTGTGTTTTGTCTGTGTGATTAGGTAACTGAAGGTAATTACCTTTCAGAAATGCACTGGGTTTTGTGTAAAGAAAAAGCTGCACTCAGGCAAACCAGCTCTGCATTAAAAAATGATCTACAACTCTTTCAAAGCATTTTGCTTGATACAAACGCTTGATGCAAGGTTTGGCAACAAGCTTTTTCCCCCATACTTTTCATTGGGTTCATAAAACCACAGAGAGATTTGAAGGTTAACCAAATCATTTTTTTAACTAAAACATAAAAATGATGTAAAACAAGTATATACGTATTTGCCTGACTGTGATTATTAATTATTTATCTCTGATGATTCCTAATAAGACACTGGATTACAATTTGAATGATGTCTTAAAAATAATATTTATCAGTTTTAAAAAGATCAATGAGTTTTTTGTCGCTACCTGTTGTAAATATTAAAATTAAAATTAAATCAAAAATCACCTACTTTTCATTTTTCTACTTCTGCTATTTGTAATTTGTTAGGTTTATGAATTTTAAAAAGACAGTTAAGATTACTTGTAAAAGATAAAATAAAAACGCAGGATCAGGTTTTGTTTTTTTGTTTTTGTTTTTGTACATAAATTAATGATCCACCCCAAACCAACTAACAAAACTATTATACAGTATGACACTAAGTTTTATTTAATTATCACCCACTGCAATGCAAGGTAGGAGATTGTGTAATTGAATGACTGTGTGTTCATTGTATTTTGGCAATACAGTAGTCTCTCGCTACTTCAGGTTTTGTTTTCCGCAGACTCGCTCTATCGCGGTTTCAAAGTAAGATTGGACATGATGGACATTGGACATGTAAGATTGATGATGTTACCAACCTCAAAACCATCACTGTTCGGGCTAATCAGAAGCCATGGCTGACAGCTGAGGTTCACAGACTCCTGAAAGCCAGGAATGCTGCCTTCAAAGCGGGAGATCAGGTGGGCCTGAAGGCAGCCAGAAAGAACCTGACCCAGGGCATCAGTGAGGCCAAGGAGCAGTATTCCAAGAAAATAGCTCACCGTTTCAAGGACAGCAAGGATACACGCAGTCTGTGGCAGGGAATACAGACCATCACAGACTACAAACCCCCCCCCCCAGACCTGTGACAGCTCAACCTCTACGCTGAATGAACTGAATGAGTTCTTCGCTCGGTTTGAGGCAAGTAACAGCACACCTGCACATAAATTCCCCCCCTCTCCTGATGGCCAGGTGCTGGCGCTGTCCTCAGACAGCGTAAGGCGATCATTCATCAAGATTAACGCCCGGAAGGCCTCTGGTCCTGACAACATACCTGGTCGTGTGCTGAAGGACTGTGCAGGGGAACTCGCAGCGGTCTTCACGGACATCTTTAACATCTCACTAAGCCAGGCCATCGTCCCCACCTGTTTCAAAGCCACCACCATCATCCCTGTCCCAAAGAAGGCAACGCCCGCATGCCTCAATGACTATCGCCCAGTAGCACTCACCCCCATCCTGATGAAGTGCTTTGAACGGCTAGTCATGAAAAGCATCACATCTGTCCTCCCTGCCTCCCTGGATCCCTTCCAATTTGCATACCGACCTAATCGCTCAACCGACGATGCCATCTCCTCTGCCCTCCACACAGCTCTCACACATCTGGACACGAAGGACTCTTATGTTAGAATGCTGTTCATCGACTTCAGCTCGGCATTCAACACCATCATCCCCCAACAGCTCATCCATAAACTGGACAGTCTGGGGCTGAACACCTCAATGTGTAACTGGCTGCTAGACTTCCTGACCGGGAGACCACAGACAGTACGGATCGGGAGTAACACATCTAGCACCATCACATTGAACACAGGGGCCCCACAAGGATGTGTGCTGAGCCCCCTTCTATTCACCCTGCTAACACACGACTGCACACCATCGTACAGCTCCAACCACTTCATCAAGTTTGCGGACGACACAACAGTGGTAGGTCTCATCAGCAACAACGATGAGACGGACTACAGGAACGAGGTGAGCCGCTTGGCCTTGTGGTGCGGACACAACAATCTCACTCTCAACGTGGAGAAGACAAAGGAGATTGTCGTGGACTTCAGGAAGAGGGATGCACAACATGCCCCTCTGACCATCAACAGCACCGCAGTGGAGAGAGTGGACAGCACCAAGTTCCTGGGAGTGCACGTCTCAAAGGACCTGTCCTGGAGCAGGAACACTGCAGCACTGGCGAAGAAGGCTCACCAGCGCCTCTACTTTCTCCGCAAGCTGAAAAGGGCTGGAGCTTCAACCTCCATCATGTGCACCTTCTACAGAGGTGCCATAGAAAGTGTCCTGACCAGCTGCATCACTGTGTGGTTTGGTGCATGCACTGCATCCTGCCGCAAGAGCCTCCAGCGCATCGTGAAAGCAGCTGAGAAGATCGTCGGCACCTCCTTGCCCTCACTGCAGGACTTACACAGCAAACGCCTCACTCGGAAAGCCCACCGCATGGCAGGTGATCCCACACACCCACTACACAGCCGCTTTAGACTGCTGCCATCAGGGAGGAGACTGAGGAGTCTCCAGGCTCGTACCAGCAGACTGAGAGACAGCTCTGTTCATCAGGCAGTCAGAATGCTAAACACTCTGCCTGCTCTGCCTCCCCTCCCATTTGAACTGCCTTAACACAAAAAACTTTCTCACACATTACCACTCAACACAAAGTTTTTAACACTGGACTCTGTGTCATCAAACGGGTTATTCACTAAACTCTCGGTCATGTGTTCATTCAGTTTGCACTACTTCTCATATTTGCACTAATGTTTGTATTACATTACTGCCTATAGTCATACTACTGTTTACATTCACTGTTTACATTTATTAATACTGTTTACATTTATTACTACTGCTTTACATTTATTACTACTGTTTACATTTACACTACTTTTATCTACACTACTGCAGATACATATACAGCATTCTCTGACTAGCCTTATCTAAGGATGCCAAATGTGCCTTATGTGCCTTACTTCATATGCCACTTTGCCTCTATACCAACATCAACTACCTCATACATATACTGTGTACATTAACTTATATGCTGCTGTGCCACTCTTTGCAAATGTCAACGCTAGAAACTTCAGTTTATTTTATAGATTTACGTTTTTATACTTTTCATACTACTATGCAAAAACTCAGGACAGTATTACACTTTTATTATTTCATTTTATGCTTATGTTCATTGGGTGTTTGGTGTTTTAGGGGTGTTTGGTGTTTCAGTGTTGGTGTAAATTTTCATACTTTTATACTATTATGAAAAAACTCAGGACAGTGTTACACTTTTTTACTATTTTATGCTTATGTTTATTAAATGTTTTAGTGTTTAGTGTTTAGATGGTTACTGTTGCACCGAGGGACTGAGAGAAACGCAATTTCGGTCCTGTGTATGTCCTGTACATATTGCAGTTCTGACAATAAAGTTGACTTTGACTTTGACTTTGACATGATGCACAATGGTTGATTGATGGACGAGGTGCACGATCAATATGGATTTTTTAAATGAAATTAATTGTTTTAAATTATTTATCACCTGTGTACAGCCCACAGCTGTGGGAGAATCTTCCTCCTGCAGCTGATCAGCTGATGTGCAGAGGGAGAAGTGGGCGTGGCCTAGAGTGCAGTCGGAGGCAGAGCTGAAATAATGACATTCTATTCATTTTTAGAGCGTCTAGAGTTTAG
>JBBPBX010015461.1:31025-49433 GCA_038048925.1 Garcialebias charrua | reverse complement strand
TATATATATATTACAAAATGTAAGATGAAGCTGAATTAAGTTCAGCTTGAGTTCAGCAGTCTGACAGCTCCAGGGAGGAAACTGTTCCTGAGACTTGTGGTCTTGCTCTTAATGCTCCTCAGCTGCCTGCTTGAGGGGAGGTGCTGGAACAGACTGTGTGTAGGATGAGTGGAGTCTTTCATGATGCGGAGCGCCCTGCATCGTGAAGTGTAGAGGTCCAAGGTGGTGGGAAGGTTGCTCCCCCCAGTCTTCTGTGCAGCCTTCACCACCCTCTGCAGAGCTGTCCTCTCCGCAGCAGCGCAGCTGCCGTGCCGCACGGTGATGAGGTGCAGGGAACGCTCTCCACCACACAGCGATAGAAGCTCCTCATGACAGAGCTCCCATGTCCAGCTCTCTGCAGCTTCCTGAGGAAGTAGAGACGCTGGTGGGCCTTCTTGACCAGACAGGAAGTGTCGGCTCTCCACTGGATACCTGTAGTACACTGAGACATACTCATGGATAACAGCTGTTCACCCACAAGTCTTTACTGAAACACATGGTTTTCCCTTTTATTGCAGAGCAAGACTTTAACATCTGCTAGTTAAAAAAAAAGAGCTCTCTTTAATTGTTTCCAGACTTTTACATGCTCCTCTAAGGTCATCTTGTCATTCTTAACAATGATCAAAAAACCTTAACATCTGGCCTTTGCAGGGGAACAAATTTCTTGGGATGTGTCAAATAAGCGAACTGTAACACATGGGCAACATCTTGTGGGATAAACAACTGAGAATCTTCACCAGCATCTTGTGGATACAACGTGTGGGCTCATTTATAATTTTTCTAACAGAAACATCTTTTTTTTTCTTTCTTCAAAACAAACAAAATGAACCAACAAAAGCCTGACGGGACCTGAGCGATGCCTCATCCGTCTACTGATCATCAAGTTTTCAGCTGTTTGTGCGTCACAAGTTGGTGCAAAATAAAGAAATGCCATTTTGCCTTTTTAAACAACAAAACATGACTTAAGCATTTGGAACAAATTTGTGCTCCAAGCTTCTTGTAAGGTACAATAAAAAAAATGTATTCTTCAAACAACACTGGATCATCCCTTACTTTAGAGCTCTTTTCATCTTTTACGTCTTCCTGCATTTTGTGGCAAATAAATAAAAAATCCAGGTAAAATTGGGGAAAATGTTACCAAATTCAAAAGACTAAAATACCTTCAGAAAATCTGGGAGCACTTTTGTTCAAAACCAGATTAAAAGAAATAAATGTGGATTTATAGGAGCAAATAATAATAATAATAATAATTAAAGTTCAGTGACTTGGTGGATTACAATATTCTGTCAGTCATGTATAGAGCTCATGAAAAAGAATTACCATTTAATATCCAAATACTTTTTGTTAAACGTCAAAGCTGTTATAATCTAAAGGGAGCAGATATTTTTGTTAAACCTAAATACAGAACCAGTTCGAGGGGTCGGTCAACCTCCATTCAGGGAATTGGTTTGTGGAATAATTTGGATACTGAAATTAAAAATGCCAAATCATTATTTACATTTAAGAATTTGATCAAAACCAAATTATTACAAAAATATACATGAATTAGTTTTCGCGTGTTATTTTGTAATTCGATAATTATTAATAATAATAATAATAATAATAATAATGAATTCAATTTATAACGCACTTTTCATTAGTGAAAATCTCAAAGTGCTACACACATTGAATGCTACACACATTCATACACCGGTAGCGGCAGACTACCATGCAAGGTGCTTTCCAGTCCTACCGGTTATTAGTTATTTTTTTATTCTGTTACTTGTTGATGATTTGTTTTGTTTGAATTGACTGTTTGAAATAGGGGGCAGATATAAGATTTTCTCTTCATTCTGCCACCCTTCATCTTATATCTTAATATTATATAGTCACATTTGTGATTGTTTTTTTGTTGTATTTTAAAATGAATGAAAAATGAAACTAAAATAAGAAACAAAGAGCATGCGCAGAATTTCCTGAAGGGTTGCATATCGCCCGCTGACTTTTAGACCAGTGTTAACAGCTCAAACCCTCTTAAACTGTGCTTCACACGAGTCTCTCTAATGGATTTATAAACGTCTTGCTGCCTAATAAATATCTCACCAGTTCTTCAGTCATCAATGAGAAAAAATTTGAGTTGCCAGATTGAGAAAAAAAAACAACACTCCAGTTTGAGGATTGAGGTCATTAATTCATTAGCCAGTTCCTTTAAATGAACCTAACCGCTACTTATCTTCCTCATAAGTGCTAATAAAGTAATTAGGAGATTTAATCTTTAAATAGGATTTTAGTCTTGACATTTTAGAGAGCAATTTTTGCATTTGGAGGCAGTTTGTGATTAATTAGTTCAAAGACAAAAGCATGGCACATTGGATGAAAACCCAGACCGAACGATTCTTCTCCGTTTCTAAAACACATCTTGTTATGGATCTGCGTTACTGCATGATTAATTGATGCAAAAAGTGCAGCTTGTAAACGTTTATTAAATAATAATAATAATAATAATAATAATAATAATAATAATAATAATAACGTCACATTTTGTCATCTGTGTATGTTTCCATACAAGACGAAATTTGTCTCTGCATTTAACCCAAGCCTCTACACCATCTTGGCCCCAGCTTGTAAAATTACAGAACGTTTGCTGAAATCAGGTCAAATTTGCTCTGAAAGTTGATAAAAACAAGTAAATTTAAGAAACTTCTCTTTCTTGACAATAAAATGTAAATGTTTGTTTTATTTCTTCTTGTCCAGCCTTAATTTTAACAGACAACGTGTAAATTAAATCCTTAATTTGAACTGTGCTCTGAGCTCCAGTAAATGATGCAACTGAAACAGAGTCAGAGTCAGAGTCAGAGAGTCTTTATTGTCATTTGCACCGCATGTGGTACATGTGATGAAAACGAGATTATGTACACGAGGTCCCAGTTACATCCAACAACAAATGAAAGAGAAAAACAGTAATAACATCTAGAACTAACTAAGAAAAACATCAACTAGTAATACACTAAGCCTAATATAGTGGGAATAAACAGCAGCACGAACATGAGTTTGTATGAGCAGATGGTCACAGATGAACACAGCAACAAGAAAACAGATCAGCATCAGTATGATGTGATATTTTGCAGTGTTTATTTTTTATTTTATTTTTATTTATTCATGAGTCTAACAGCCTCAGGGTAGAAGCTGTTCCTCAGTCTAGTGGTTCTACACTTGATGCTCCTCAACCTCCGTCCTGAGGGGAGTGGGGCAAAGAGTGAGTGTGCTGGATGAGTGAGGTCTTTCATGATGCAGGTGGCTCTTTTCCTGCATCTGGAGGTATAAATGTCTGTGATTGTGGGGAGACTGACTCCAACAGACTTCTGTGCAGCCTTCACCACTCTCTGCAGAGCTTTCCTCTCTTCAACTGTGAGGAAAGCTCTGCAGAGAGTGGTGAAGGCTGCACAGAAACAGCTGAGGAAAGAAACTACTTGTTACATGCTGTGAAAAAAAATTACACTTTTTTTTAATGCTACTCAATCGTCACAACTAAACGGTATTAATCTTTTTTGTGATTTATCTACCTGGATGATTGAGCTTACAAACTTTTACATTACAAATTATATAAAAGGTGCTCCTGAGCCTTTTTTCACTCACATAATAAACAAAAGGCTCAGCTGAACCCGTCAAAAACCAAATGGAAACTTGAGTCATGTGCCTGACCTACATTAAGCTTGCTGTAGTCTGTGTAGGTAAACAAAAATGGCCGATATGTTTAAATGTTTGGTCTGTTTTCAGTCGCGGTGGATGTTTTCATAAGTAAACAAGCAAACGTGTTAACGGAAATGCAACCTCAAATCTTGCTTAAATTTATAGGACAAAAAAAAGGATTTAAATTAGGCTAAAAATTGCCTCGTGTGAGTTTCAAGCTCATAAGAACTGAGGATAAAGAAAAGGACAAAAACTGTAGCAGTTCCAGTTTAGATGTTGCAGCTTTCCTACACCAGAGGGCGCCAACAGAACCACACCTGAGGACCGTTCGCCTAATGGGCTGCAGGTCTACCTAAAGCCTCCAGTAGACTCGCTCGTACGTCAGTCCGTGGAAGTCCGTGCGTACCGGATTAGAGTTGAAGCGGACGCCGTCAGGGCATGTCCTGGGGTGGCCGTGGCGTAGTGGTAATGGCAGTCGTCCCCTGATCGGAAGGTTGGCGGTTCGAATCCCGGTTCCCCACACCATGTGTCGTTGTGTCCTTGGGCAAGACACTTAACCCCCAGTTGCTCCCGGTAGGACTGGAAAGCACCTTGCATGGTAGTCTGCCACTACCGGTGTATGGATGTGTGTAGCATTCAATGTGTGTAGCGCTTTGAGATTTTCACTAATGAAAAGCGCGTTATAAATTGAATTCATTATTATTATTATTATTATGTCCGTGCAAAGCTCAATTTTTACGACCTGTACGCATATTCTGTGTCGCACAATGAACTGCCCGGCGACGGACTGTTTTGTATGCGACACTGATGTATTAAATTTCCTTTCTTCACCCATGATATGGTCTTTTCTTTTTGTTTTCTTTTCCAAAAGGCAAGCAATCTCTTCTTCCTTCTCCGTGAGGTGATTTTAAACTTCGCGCCGTGTTTATTCACGGGAAATCCAATTACACGCGAATGCAACATCTGTGACGTCAGGGCAGGAATTTCAGGCTGCGGCTGCGCAGGAACGCAGATTCATTTTCTGCACGTTCGCCTATTTATTTATTTTTTTGTATAACTTGAAAAATGCCGTTACGTTGGGTCGCATTTGGGTGTTCTAATATCATCAGTGAACAAGTGAGCCTTTTCACTTTCCCGAAAGATGAAATACTTCGGACAAAACAAACAAAGCTGTCCCCCTCGGAGCCCCCCTCGTTCCACCCGAACGGTAAGGCAGAACCTGCTGTTTCTTGTTCGACCCCCTGAACTAACTTGGGCTTCCCAAAAAGACAAATCGCTCAAATCTAAACTTAGATTGCTAAATTTGTCGGTTTATCTAGATTGCGCTATTGTTATGTAAAAGGGGCGTTCTAGGAGACATCCCTGCGCTGACGTCGCAAAATTAGCAAGCGGAAGTACCCGGATATCCCGTGAAGAAACACAGCGCGAATTTTAAACTCACTTTTTAAACGAATTTTCATTAAATTATCATTTTGTTTGCAACAACGAACATAGTTGAATGATAAAAGATATATACAGTATGTTGTGCCAATTTCTGCAAAGTTCAAAAATCATGTCAGCCCACCTTTAAGGCAGCTGATGACTGCAATCTGATGCCGGTGCGTTATCTGCCAAGTTGTGTTCCTGGACCTTATTCCTTGTGTATTGTGAAAGTTAATCTTGAATTCTCCGTGTTGTAGCTTGACTCCTGCGATCCTCCTGAGACTTGGACCTTCCTTGTCTCCTGAACCTCTTCGTGATCTCTCTAGCCATTTTTTGTCTTCCACCACTTGTCCAACGGTTGTATAAAACCTCCTCACTCCTCGCTACTAGAACCTTTTGGGACTTGGCCTCGGTGAGGGATGGGGCTGATCCGATCCAGTATCGGTATCCGATACCAGCATAATTTAAGTATCGGATATCAGAACCAACCTGCTGATATTTCCGATACTTTCTAGATGTCGGAGAGCACTCTATTGCACATTACTCTGTGACTTCTGTCTTAACATTGTGTGAGGTAAACCCAGAGAAGACACTCTGAGCCTCACTACAATAATTCACAATCTAATGGCAAACAAGGCAGGTCTCAGGTCACAGACGTCCTTCTGACTCATGGTGCACACTAGTCTAAAATACTATATTTTGTGGATCGATGAAACAAAAGAGGAACTTTCTGAAAGATTTACATCCCGTTCCATCTGGAGTAAAGCAGATGTTTAAAAATAAAAATAAATCAAAGAACATATCAACGGTGGAACTTGGTGATGGTCTGGAAAAGCTTTAGGCGACTTGCAGTTATAGGTGGAACCATGAATATTCCTGAGGAGAACGTCTGGTTACCAGTTCATGATTATAAAATGAGGCTCGTGGTTCTGCAGCAGAGCAATGATCCAAAGGACGGCAGCAACGTTCCTCCACAGCTGGATGAAAGAATACATCGCCATTTAACACAAATGCTGGACTGCAGTCGTTGACTAAGGGGCTGGCACAACCACTCAACCAATGAATAGTTTAGGAGACACGGTTTTCCACATAGGTCCAGGTTGTTTCAAATACTGTAGATTCTTACCATTAATAAAATAATCATTTAAAAGCCGTATTCCTATACAATCAGGTTGTCTTTGTCTGACATTAATATTTGTATAACAAAAGAAAATGAATAAGTCTATACTTTAGCACATCTCTGCGTGTATTTTTGGCCCCCTCGCTGACACTGATTGAGCCCGAGTGTCCTAAAAACCAGACCAGTTGTTTATTTTGCCTCCTGCCAAGACCACAGGAGATAAATAAAGTTTTATTACTGGTTGAAGTGCTCCTCTATTCGTCACGGCTGTATTTATAAATGGGACGTGTTTAATTGTAGTTCCATGTTGGCTGCCTAATCCGCTGTTTGTCTTCTCCAAAATTTCAGATCAACATTTAGTCTCTCCCATGGCGACGTTCTGCTGGGTGGAATCTGAAATGTCTGCTTTGTCAACAAACAAACAAACAAACAAACAACAACACTGCAACCTCTAAAATCTCGGTCCTGCCCTGAAACGAGTCTGTTCATATATTTTCTGGTAAACATATGTACGTCTGAGTGCAGGATGTGCTTGCAGCAGATATTTGTTTGCTTCAGGGAGTTTCAGTTGCGCTCATGCAAACACTTCTCACTAAACCGAGAAAACAGACTTTTCTTCTGAATCTTCACGACTCAAGAAAGATGTTTGAATGGCCTCATAGAGAGAAATGGCAATAGTGTGAAGGATTATTAAACATTCACACTGTTGTGATCCTGTTTATATTTATTATTCCATTTTCAGTCACCTTAATCTATTCCGTATGTTTTTCAGCGTCTTTCTTGTTCCACCATTTTTGTGCCATTTCAACAAATCATAAATCAAAAGGTTCAGCTCTTTCAGGACAATCCTGCTGTGACTTTTGTAATTAGTGCAACTTTAGCTTTTTGAAATACAGGTGGTCCCCGACTTACGAACGAGTTCCGTTCCTACGCCCGTTCATAACTCGGATTTCGACGTAAGTCGAAAAACACATACACACTGGCCACCCCATATACACATACATGTACGGTGCTGTACAGTTACCAAGCACTTCGCCTATCCTAACACAGTACCCTACATAATTATCAAAAAACACATACAGTACATTTGGAAGGAAAAAAATAGTTAATTTCTTACTGGGAGCTGGTCAATTCTTCCTCCGTCTGTTAGCATGTTAGCTCGTGCACCTTTGAGCTCTGCAGCTTGTTTCACGTGGTCCACAGCGTTTACAGCAAAGTCTGTTAGCATGTTAGCCCCTCTGCTCCGGTTAGCCTGCTGTAAGTTTCCACTGACTGCATCAGATACTCTCCCCCCTCCCTCCTGGCTAATCTCCCCCCTCCAATCTCCCCCCTCCCTCCTGTAAACCTCCTGTAAATTTTCGCTGTCCTCCGGTGAGTTTCGGTACCGTATTTTCTGGTGTAAAGGCGCATAAACTGCATAACTTGAACAATGCTTTTCAATGGGAGGGCGTTCGTAACCGCGAAACGTCGTAAGTCGAGGACTACCTGTACTGTATTTAGCCTTTTCTGCCCCTTTATCCTCAAGGAAAATGATTGAGCTCATTTATCTCCTTCAAATCTTTAGACTTGTTTACAAACCTTTACTGCTCCTTTCACATTTTGTTCTGCTTCAGCTTCTTTCAGCTTCCTTCTGCAAATTTAAACTTTTTCCAGCTATTTTCAGCTGTTTTTGCAGCTGTTTATTGCTCCTTTCTTATTCTTTCTGCTAACTACAACATTTTTGTGCTTCTAACTTCTATCTTCTCCTTTCAACTTATTTCTGCAAGTTTCAGCTTTTTCTCCTATTTCGGCTACAGTTAGCAGTTTTTATGCTAATTTAAGCCTTTTCAGCTAATTCCACGTTTTTTGCACTCACTTCAACATTTTTCAGCCTAATTCAACTAAAATGTGCTCTCTCCACGTCCTTCTGGTAATATAAGCTTTTTTTCTGCCTTTTTAGCTACTTTTCAACTGTTCAGCTTTTTTTTTTTTCAAATAATGTCTACATTTTTTTCTTTTGCTAATTTCTGCTTCTTTCAGCCTAACTGGACAAACATGTTCTTTCTGCTTTCTTATGCTAATTTAAGCTTGTTCTACCTTTTCAGATACAATTTTAGCATTTCTAGCTAATTTCAGCTGTTTTCAGATAAATTCAAGTTCTTTGTAGTAGTTTCTGCTACTTTCAGCCTAATTACCGGTAACTTCTTTATGCTAGTTTCAGCTTATTTCCCCTAGTTTCAGCTTTTTCTGCTATTTTACCTCCACGTTAGCTGTTTTATGCTAATTTCAGCTTTTTCTGCCAAATCGAGCTCATTTCTGCTCTTTTCGCATCCTTCTGGTAGTTTAAGCTTCTTTCTGCTTTTCAGCTACTTTTCAGCCGTTTTCTTTTGCTAATTTCAGCCTTTTTTTTAGCTGCTCTCTTATTTTTTTGCTAATTTCAAGTTCAAGTTCAAGTCAATTTTATTGTAATTTCCAGCCCATGAGGTGGAACAAAATTATGTACTCAGGGTGACAGGGTCCCAGTTACACCCCAAAATAGCAAAAATATAAGGACTAAAAAGAAACAGTGTATAAGGATTTAAGATATACACTAAGATATATGCTAATCGAACACTAAACTTTATGCTAAAAGACCTAAGATATATGCTAAACACGAATTATGTAAAACAATATAGCGTAACAGCAGCCCAAATCTTTAAACAAATTTCAGCAAATGTGTGTTCTTTCTGCTTTCTTCTTGCTAATTTAGACCTGCTGTTTAATTTTAGCCACAACTCAGCATGTTCTTTAGTTAATTTCAGCTGTCTTTCAGCAAGTACTTCTGCAATCAGCATTGCATTTTTGCAGGAAATGCAATTTGTCTAGTTTTTAATGTATTTCACCTTGAGATGCAGCATGGAGCTGAACAGTTTCATCTTTATGTTGCAGAGAGGCTCCATCTGAGGAAGCCTTGCATAAAAAGGAAACTGGTTGAGGAAAACTTCAGCTGCAGTCTGACGAGAGCAGAGTTCAGCTAAGGGTGAAAGTGAGGACTCGTATATGACAACTGCCTCTAACCCGTACATGACTGCACAGCTGAACTATTTATAACTTGTAACACAGTAGAAAGCCCTGCAGGCATACGACTACTTCTATATGTGTGTGTGTGTGTGAGCATTTGTAAAATTAATGTAGGGGACATGAATCCATCTCCAGAGCCACAACCTGGGGTCACACCTCTATTCTGAGGGGGAGATAACGTAAACCTCTTTAATGTAAATTGTTGCATTTTAATGTTTTGGGGTGGGGGCTGCAGAGAGGTTTCGAGGAATTGAATGGAAGTCATGTGGCGTCTGCTGAACTCATGGAAACATGACTCTGTTTGTGTGTGTTTGTGTGTGTGATGTGGTGGAAACCTGGCCTGTGTGACGGGAGTTCCCAGGAAACCAGACCAAGCAGCATTTGAATGCACACACACACACACACACACACACACACACACACACACACACACACACACACACACACGAGGCTGGGCTCTCACACAGGCTATATGACCCTCCATATTTAAAAAAACAAATAAATAAATAAATGGATTCCCCAGCCAGGAGAGACTCTTATACATCCTGTTTGTTCACCGCTTCTAAAAACCATCCACTCAATAAATCAACCTTTCAGGTCAGCGCTTTGGAAAACGTGCACACTCTTCATATTGCAAGAATGCAGCCACGCAAACACACTTTGGTCCCGCACGTTTCGGAACTCGGGTAAAACGGTTAGGGACAGGCTGAGCGTCCTCCTGTGACCCCAACATGCACGCTGCTTCTGCACCGTAGCTGTAAATAGAAACACTTTGAGCTCGCTGGCCAAGCAGTCGGACCAACAAACGGACATGTCGGTAAGCGAGTGGCTGGTTGATTCGGTGACCCTGTGAACATGGCGTGGCCTCTGGTGGGCAGCTTGCAACGCTAAAAACCAGGTGGAAAGACCTGGGAATGGATTTAGGGGCTTTCGTTGAGAGCTGTCAATTTTTATTTATATTTATTTCTAAGAAAAGATCAAGTTCAAATGTAATAAAAAGAAAAAATCTTTCTGAAGTGGATTGTCCTTGTTTATGGAAGTCGTATCAAATTTCCTGATTTGAATTCCATCCATCCATTATCTTTACCCGCTTCTTCCTTTTTGGGTTATGGGGATCATTGGTGCCCATACCCAGCAGTCACAGTGCGAGAGGTAGGGGACACCCTGGACATGTCTCCAGTCCATCACAGGGACACATAGAGACAAATGAGACAAACAACTATTCACTCTGTCACTCACACCCAGAGACAATTTAGAATTACCAATCAGTGTACCATACCATGCCATGAACAACATACCATACCACACCATGCCATACCATACCATACCACACCATGAACAACATACCATACCACACCATGCCATACAATACCATACAATACCATACCATGCCATAAACAACATACCATACCACACCATGCCATACAATACCATACAATACCATACCATGCCATAAACAACATACCATAACACACCATGCCATACAATACCATGCCATACCATGTCATAAACAACATACCATACCACACCATGCCATAAACAACATACCATACCACACCATGCTATACAATACCATACCATGCCATAAACAACATACCATACCACACCATGCCATACAATACCATACCATACCATAAACAAAATACCACACCATGCCATACAATACCATACTACACCATACCATACCATGCCATGAACAACATACCATACCACACCATGCCATACAATACCATACCATACCATAAACAAAATACCACACCATGCCATACAATACCATACCACACCATACCATACCATGCCATAAACAACATACCATACCATACCATGCCATACAATACCATACCATACCATACCATGCCATAAACAACATACCATACCAACCATACCATACCATGCCATAAACAACATACCATACCACACCATGCCATACAATACCATACCATACCATACCATGCCATAAACAACATACCATACCAACCATACCATACCATACCATGCCATAAACAACATACCATACCACACCATGCCATACAATACCATACCATACCATGCCATAAACAACATACCATACCAACCATACCATACCATACCATGCCATAAACAACATATCATACCACACCATGCCATACAATACCATACCATACCATACCATGCCATAAACAACATACCATACCAACCATACCACACCATGCCATACAATACCATACCGTGCCATAAACAACATACCATACCACACCATGCCATACAATACCATAAAATACCATACCATACCATGCCATAAACAACATACCATACCACACCATGCCATACAATACCATACAATACCATACCATACCATACCATACCATGCCATAAACAACATACCATACCAACCATACCACACCATGCCATACAATACCATACCATGCCATAAACAACATACCATACCACACCATGCCATACAATACCATACAATCCATACATACATACCATACCATACCATGCCATAAACAACATACCATACCAACCATACCACACCATGCCATACAATACCATACCATGCCATAAACAACATACCATACCACACCATGCCATACAATACCATATTACCATACCATGCCATAAACAACATACCATACCATACCATACCATGCCATAAACAACATATCATACCACACCATGCCATACAATACCATACCATACCATACCATGCCATAAACAACATACCATACCAACCATACCACACCATGCCATACAATACCATACCGTGCCATAAACAACATACCATACCACACCATGCCATACAATACCATAAAATACCATACCATACCATGCCATAAACAACATACCATACCACACCATGCCATACAATACCATACAATACCATACCATACCATGCCATAAACAACATACCATACCAACCATACCACACCATGCCATACAATACCATACCATGCCATAAACAACATACCATACCACACCATGCCATACAATACCATACAATACCATACCATACCATGCCATAAACAACATACCATACCAACCATACCACACCATGCCATACAATACCATACCATGCCATAAACAACATACCATACCACACCATGCCATACAATACCATAAAATACCATACCATACCATGCCATAAACAACATACCATACCATACCATACTACAACATACCATACCACACCATGCCATACAATAACATACCATACAATACCATAACATACAATACCATACCAAACCAATTTATTTAAAAAGCACAAACAGCAACAAGGTCAACCAAAGTGCTATGAAGCAAAAACAAAACAAGCAAAGGACACAGGATAAAAAATGCATAGAGCCACAGAGATAATGATAAGACCTAAATGACTAACATTATAGAATACAGACAAGTTAAAATTGACTCACACAATGTCAAAATCCAGGGAATAAAATGTGTTTTTAAACATGACTTAACAACAGTGAGAGAGGAAGCCTGTCTGACATGCAATGGTAACTCATTCCACAGTTTTGGACCTGCAACAGAGAAAGTCCTGTCATCCCTGAGCTTAAAACGAGTGCCTGGAACTGATTAAAGCATCTGGTCTCAGAGAGCGCTGTGGGACATATGGCTGCAGCAGATCAGCGAGATAAGAGGGGGCAGAACTTTTCAGATATTTAAAACAGTACAGAAAGATTTTAATAATTTGAACCAATTGTAAACGTGCAAAAAGAAGCACATTGCAGTAATCAAGCTGGATGTTATGAAAGCATGTATTACTGTCTCAAGATTACTTTTGAACAGTATGAGCTTCAATTTAGACAGTTGGCGTAAATGAAAAAATAAATAGTATTTAACAACCGTGTTCTGTCTTCTTCTAAAGCCATCCAGCCCTTGATGTCAACCAGGCAGTCAAGAAGAATTGGATAGAAAGTGCACCAGTATGTTTCAGATGAAAGTAAATTTGAGTCATCAGTGTAAAAATGAAAAGGTATACAGTGTTTATGAAAAATAGAACCTAGTGGCAGCAGGTATAAAGAAATAAAGGAGGACCGAGAATGGACCCCTGTGGTACCCCCACCAAAGAGCTGATGATGTTGAAATAAAAACCTTGAAGTTGACACAAAAGGTTCTGTCGGAGAAGTAGGACCTAAACAGTTTGAAAGTCAACCCCTTGATGACCACCCACTGCTCCAGCCTAGAAAGGAGGATCTCATGGTCAGTGGTGTCAAAAGCAGCTGTGAGGTCCAGTAGGACAAGAAGCACAGAGTCACCTAAATACAGGCTCCCTCCACTCTCTCCTAAAGTGTCTGGACGACATTAAGACTTGGATGGCTTCAAACTTCCTAAGTTTTAATGACCAGAAGACTGAAGTCATCATCTTCAGCCCTAGCTCAGCTGCCGCCTCTGATCACATAAACTTGGACTCCCTCCAGCCCTATCTCAAAAACTCTGTAAAAAATCTTGGGATGGTTTTCGACTCAGACCTTAAGTTCGATAAACAAATCAGCTCCGTTCTCCAGAAGAGTTTCTTCCAGCTGCGGCAGGTTGCTAAGCTCAAGCCGGTGCTGTCCAGATCTGATCTTGAGACCCTAATCCATGCGTTCATCACAACCCGCCTGGATTATTGTAATGCACTGTATGCTGGGATCAGCGAGGCCTCCTTTACACGCCTTCAGCTCGTGCAAAATGCAGCAGCTCGGCTTTTAACCGGTACTCGTAGGTATGAGCACATCACACCTGTTCTCTCCTCCCTGCACTGGCTCCCGTGCGAACTCGAGTCGACTTTAAAATCCTGTTGCTGACCTACAAATGCCTAAATGGCCTCGCTCCCCTCTACCTCTCCGAGCTGCTGGAACCATATGTTCCATCGCGGGCCCTGAGATCATCTGATCAGATGCTCTTGGCGGTCCCAAAAACACGTCTGAAGCTCCGTGGTGATCGAGCGTTTTCAGTCACCGCCCCCAAACTCTGGAACAACCTCCCCCCCAACATTAGACAGGCCTCCTCCCTTCTCATGTTCAAATCCCTGTTAAAAACCCATCTGTTCTCTCTGGTGTTTCATACGGTGTGAGCTGTCGTAGTGTATATATATATATTTATTTTTTTTATTTTTTTTTATTTTTTTTTTTTTTTTTTTTCATTTTAATTTGTTCTTATACATTTTTATGTACTTTTACTACTGTAAATAATTGTTACTATTGGTGTGTGTTACTGTTTCTGTACATTTTTAAACTTTTATGCTGTGTGTGTGAAGCACCTTGGTAACAGTTTATCTGTTTTAAGCTGTGCTATAGAAATAAAATTGACTTGACTTGACTTGACCTGCATCTGTGGCTGTGAAAATGTCATTAAAAACCTTCAGTAGAGCAGTCTCAGTGATGTGGAGAGATTTGAAGCCTGATTGGAACACCTCTAAAATAGAGTGATCATCCAGGAAACATTTGAACTGTCCAGATGACCCGACTGAGAATTATTGGATTTGGTACTTGGATGATTGAGCATGAACGTTGTCGATTTGAACTGGGAATCAACTATTTTTTTCTAATAGCTTGGAAACAAATGGGAGTCTAGAGACAGACCTAATGTTGGACACCACTGATGGGTCAAGGCTACGTTTTTTTTTCCAGCAGAGGTTAAAAAGCATGTTTTTGGTCTGTGCGAGGAAACCGGAGTACCCGGAGAAAACCTGTGCATGCATGGAGAGAAGATGCAAACTCCACCCAAAAAGGTCTTTGACCTGATTCAATCTTTCTCACTGAGGTGGCACCTCTGCCAACTATGCTACTTGATTTGGAATCCATCCATCCATCCATCTATCCATCCATCCATCCATCCATCCATCCATCCATTAGCTTTACTAGCTTTTTCCTTTTTGTGTTGCAGGGGTCGCCGGTGCTCATGTCCATATCCAGCAGTCACTGTGCGAGAGGCGGTGGACACCCATGACAGCTCTCCAGTCCATCACAGGGGCACATAGAAACAAACAAGACAAACAATTCACTCTCTCACTCTCACCTATAGGGACAGGTTGTAGTTACCAATCAGCCTAACATGCTTGTTTTTGGTCTGTGGGAGGAAACCGGAGTAGAAAACTCACACATGCACGGACTGAACATGCAAACTCCACCCAGAAAGGCCCCATGGACCGGGTTTTAAACCAAGGTGACCTGCTCACTGAGAGGCGGCAGGTCTATTAACTGCTCCACCGTGCTGCCCTGATTTGAATTCCAATAACTAAAATGTTTTTTTATTGTTTTAAAGTTTCAGTTTTATTTATTTAATAGGTTTGTTTACAGGCGCTATTTACATATTTTTTCCTCATTCATTTTAATGAAAATCTCTTCAAATCCTTGAAAATAAAAATGAATCTACCTCAGCAAACTTAGCTCATTTTAAACTTTTTAACTAGAATTAACAAAAAGGAGCCATTCAGCTCTCAGAAGAAGTCCTCACTCGTTCTTCTGGTCCCTGTAGACCCAAACTTTACACTTTTCAGTTCAAAAACTTCTTATTTCGCAAATGAGAGCCTAAAAGGCAGAGACGAATAGCCCATTAGTAAATTAGATGTAGAATTAAAAGAATAAAGACAGTAACAAACATTTAGGTGGGAACTTTATGGGTTCATTTATTTTGATTTTTATCTGACATCTAAAGTGGAAAGTTTACCAGCTGTTAAGTTCTCGTATGATGTTGATATTTTCAGATGAACAGCCTGAGCTGTTTAAAAAAAATTCACAAACGTTAAACTCCAGACTGAGTTTCAGCTTTTGAAATTCTTTTTGCATCTCGTCTCGTCCCTTTGCCCTCCGGTGTTTAGCTCTCCCTCTGCTCTTCATCTTATCTTTCCCTCCGCCTCTGTCCATTTTTCACGACTCGCTGTTTCACCAAACCACCGCAGTTCTCTTCTGGTTCTATAAGAACCAGATTTCTGACCCGGTCTGCCCTCGGCCCTGAACTCTTCTCTTCAGTTCACCCGTTGTCGTTCCAGGCACATGTTTCCAAAAGTTACCAGAATAAAAGCTACAGACGAGTCATATGTTACTGATTTTCTCAAGTGAATGGAAAATTGATTAATCAGTTCACAGTTAAAGATCAAGTGGGGATAATTTATCAATCAATCCATATGAAACACTTGTTGCTTCTTAAAAAAAAAAAATTCACCAGCACGAAAACAACTTTTGAGCTACTTCTGAATCAAAACACTGTCCACAGTTATAATCAAAAGCAGAGCTTTATCAACCCCGTCTATTACTAGTTATAGTTAAACATCACGTATCAACTACTACCGTACATTATTTTTAATCATTTGCAGTCACGGTTTTCATTTCTTGTGACACTTGAGGCTAAATATGTTAGTGGTGATGATATTTTAATTGATTTTATTATTGATTTTTGTTGTTTTCTCATTGATTTTACTTGATTTTATCACTTGTTTTTATTTGATCTTTGATTTTAGTTGCACTTTGTAGCACTTTGAGATTTTTGTTAATGAAAAGTGCATTATAAATTAAATTTATTATTATTATTATTATTATTTAGAGAGAGTCACTTGGTGTTTCTCAACAGCTTTAGGAGACATTGATCAAAGACACAAATATTTTATTTAATGTTTTGACAGTTTCAAGCTGAACCGCGGGCCTTTTGGATCAGTTCTGGTGACTATATTGAATATGAAGAATTCAGGTTTATTGGATTGTTTTAATGTTAAAGTGAATTCATATCAATTCAGTTGATTTATATAGAGCCAAGTCACAACAGAAGTCATCTCAGGGCACTGAACAGAAACATTCATATACAGGTAGTCCTCGAGTTACGACGGTCTCGAGTTACGACGTTTTGCGGTTACGACGCATCTCCCATTAAAATTTATTTTTTATTTTATTTTGAAATTTTATTTTAAAAAGCCGAGTTACGCAATTTCTGGTTTCCGGTTTTACGTTGTAAACGTAGAGGCGGAGAAATATTGCACTGTACTCTCTAAAAACGCTAAGTCTGGTCCTCTGGACATTCAAAAAACAAAACAAAACGTGTTGGATCAAGCTGGACCGGCAGAAACAGGCAGCAGCTGTGGAAAAGTAGCTGTTTTATGGAAGGCGGTTTTACGACGTAAACGCAATAGAGAATATGGAGGATGGATGGAGGAAAACGGCTTCACCAGCATCCCAGTAGGAAATTAACTCTTTTTTCCCTTCATTATGGCTCCCAAATGTACCGGGTATGTGTTTTTTGATAATTATGTAGGGTACTGTGTTAGGATAGGCTAAGTGCTTGGGAATACAGTACTGTACATGTATATGGTGCAGTATGTACGTATGTTCCGACTTACGTCGAAATTCGGTTTACAACGCTTTAGGAACGGATCTCCGTCGTAAGTCGAGGAATACCTGTATATAAAAAGTAAGTTAATAATTAATTATCTGAGGAGCAAACTGCTTTGAGTATAACTCCATCACAGAACTCTCATCTTGAGCAAGCATGAAGGCAACAGTGGGAAGGAAAAACTCCCTCATGAGGAAACAACCTTTAGCAGAACAAGCGGCCATCTGCTTCAACTGGCTGGGTTTGAGAGGAACGGATACACAATGGCAGGTCAAGAATCCCATGTTAAGATAGAAACAGTATCAAATGAAAACTATTCAGTTGTAAACATTCATTTCAAGAAATGTGGTAAATGTGTCCTCTAGTAGTTCAAGTCTACGGCAGCATCAAGCCAACCCTAACAATAAAATTTATCAAAAAGGAAAATCTTAAGCCCAGTCTTCAAACTGGACAGTGTGTCAGCCTCACGGACAGAAACTGGAAGTTGGTTCCACAAGAGAGGAGCCTGAGAACTGAAGGATCTTCCTCCCATTCTGATCTAGGAACCACAAGTAAACCTGCAGTCTGAGAGCGAAGCGCTCCGTTAGGAAAATATGGAACAATAAGATCTCTACTATAAGATGGATCTAGGTTTTTGAGGGCTTTGTAGGTTAGAAGCAAGATTTTGAATTATATTCTGGATTTGCTAAAACTGGAAAGATATGACCTCTCCCAGTAACTCCAGTTAAGACTCTGGCAGCAGCATTTTGGATCAACTGAAGACTTTTTAAAGAAGTATTTGGACACCCAGATAATAAACCATTGCAATAGTCCAGTCTAGACGTGACAAATGC
>JBBPBX010015461.1:0-22080 GCA_038048925.1 Garcialebias charrua | reverse complement strand
TTTAGATCAGTGAGTTATTTTGATGGAATAGCCGATGTCCGATATTTAACTTTAACGCAAATATCTGCCGATACAGATACCATGCCGATAATATTGTGCATCCCTGGTTTTCTAGTTTTAGATAGAAACTACTGTTGGACTGCTTTTTACACTCCTCCAAATAGAGACTGCAGGCAGGATGGTGATGCAACTTTTGGGATCTTTAGCATTTTAAATTTATTTTCTCGTCACTTAGCCTTAAATCAGGTCTCTCTTGTAAATGAGTCTTCGAGGCTCAATGGGAACTAAACTGTATAAATAAAAGGTCTAATAATAATAACGTTCTTCGTTTGTGTTCAGGTACAGACATTGGTTGAATTAGCAGCTGACGTGGCAAATTAGAGGGCAGGTTGAAACGGACGTTCGGTGCTCCTGTTAGTTTCTGACACGAAACTTGGAAAAAGAGAGTAAAGCATAGTGGGTGGATGGACATACCTGTTCAGGGACTATGTGATCAGGGTGCTCCTCTATTGACCTGTTCCCTCCAACTAATTGTTTTGAACAGATGTAAGTACAGTACTCCTGTTTACGTTTGTCTGGCCGAAGCCAACAACCGCATTTCTCTCCCCGAGTAATCAACTTTGGAAATGGCAAGAACCAAAAACCTTGCGCACGAGGCTTGTCAGCATATCGCCTGTCACTATTGCAAGAAGTCCCATAACAACAATACTTCTTAGACACCATCGTTCTACTGTCTCATCGGCACAAACCATGACTACAGTCTTGTACTTGAAGTTCTGCTTACCAAACATCCGGATACTTGCTGACATCACATATTGCATGGGGAGCTATTTTCCACAACCCTGACCAGCACTATTGTTGACATCAACCCTGTCGATTAGCAAAATATCTCTTGAACCACTGCATGGATTTGAATGGAACAGTGACTGGATGTAAATCCACAACCGACTGCGTATTGGCGGGCGATCTGTAAGAACACATGTAACACCTCGAACACCTTTTATAATCTCAAACTTTTCAAATTAAAATGTTTCCTAAAAATTCAGAGACCTCACAAATGCTTACTTCTCTCTCACACACGCATGCACACACGTATGCACACGCACACAGCTTTGTGGATCTATGTGGGTCAGAGCTGAAATGAAAGCGTTGTCGCAGGAACAGATAGTTACACCGACACAGATTTTCTCTGCGCTCTGCTCTCAGTGTGTGTGTATATTTATTTATATACGTGCATGTGTGTGTCTATACATGTCTCTCTGAGTGTTTGTGTATGAACTGAGTGCGCTCCTGTCAGCTCCACTTGTCTTGTTGGGGCCACATTTGGACAAGTGCGTCAGTGCTTCCCTGCTTTCGTGCTGTCACGTTTATTCTCGGCTGTATACCTTTATGTTGCTGCGTCGTATTAACCTATATTAACACCGCGTGGCGTCGTACACACACCACCTGACTCCTCCGCTTCAAAGCACCCGCAGCTGTTTGAGTCTGTCACATCTAACTAGACTAATGTGTTTTCCCTTTACATTCCCTACGCGTCGCCGGGTCGCCGGAGCAAGATGCAAACTCCCCAGAGTAACGTCGGAGAATTGCGAAGAGTGATTCTTGCAGCGAGGCCTGCGTCGCGTGCAGATGTTTGGTGCTGCATTCATGTTATATAATGTTCTTAGTGTTTAGTTTTAACCTTGGCAGGGCAGCAGACGGGTGCGGTTAAACATGCATGGACAAACTCATCAAGTACTTAAAGCAGTCGAGTTCAGCAAACTATTGAGCGTTATCAGTTTCTGTTTGGAATAACAACAAAAACGATCTAGAAGTTACTTTGTCAATTAGCTTTCGAGTAGAAAGGCAAAGAGGCCTCAGAGCGCCAGAAAAATCACAAATAATCAAACACAAAATGACTTAAAAGTTGTGCAGCAGGTCCGAGATTTCTATATCTGTAACTGAGGGATCACATAGATGCAATGAGGCCTTGTGGGAAAAGAAGACGTTAAAAAAGGACGATGACAGCAGAAGATATTAGCAAATTCCCCAAGATGCTGATAAAGGGCTGTGGCTGAGTGGTTAGAGCAGTTGACCTCCAAAGGGAGAGTTGTGGGTTTGATTCCGCCAGCAGTATGCCAAAGTGTCCCTGGGCAAGACACTGAACCACTCATTGCCTCCGATGTGTGTCCCGTCGGTGTATGAATGTGATAAAGCTCTGATTATTCTTTGTATGGATGTAGTAGAGTAAAATTAAGTAGAATTATTCATTTTGTGATGTAGTTTGTGTATTACAGTTAGAAAAATTAAATAGAATTATTCATTTTGTGATGTAGTTTGTGTATTACAGTTAGAAAAATTAAGTAGAATTATTCATTTTGTGATGTAGTTTGTGTATTACAGTTAGAAAAATTAAGTAGAATTATTCATTTTGTGATGTAGTTTGTGTATTACAGTTAGAAAAATTAAGTAGAATTATTCATTTTGTGATGTAGTTTGTGTATTACAGTTAGAAAATTAAGTAGAATTATTCATTTTGTGATGTAGTTTGTGTATTACAGTTAGATAAATTAAGTAGAATTATTCATTTTGTGATGTAGTTTGTGTATTACAGTTAGTAAAATTAAGTAGAATTATTCATTTTGTGATGTAGTTTGTGTATTACAGTTAGAAAAATTAAGTAGAATTATTCATTTTGTGATGTAGTTTGTGTATTACAGTTAGAAAAATTAAGTAGAATTATTCATTTTGTGATGTAGTTTGTGTATTACAGTTAGAAAAATTAAGTAGAATTATTCATTTTGTGATGTAGTTTGTGTATTACAGTTAAAATTAAGTAGAATTATTCATTTTGTGATGTAGTTTGTGTATTACAGTTAGTAAAATTAAGTAGAATTATTCATTTTGTGATGTAGTTTGTGTATTACAGTTAGAAAAATTAAGTAGAATTATTCATTTTGTGATGTAGTTTGTGTATTACAGTTAGAAAATTAAGTAGAATTATTCATTTTGTGATGTAGTTTGTGTATTACAGTTAGAAAAATTAAGTAGAATTATTCATTTTGTGATGTAGTTTGTGTATTACAGTTAGAAAAATTAAGTAGAATTATTCATTTTGTGATGTAGTTTGTGTATTACAGTTAGAAAAATTAAGTAGAATTATTCATTTTGTGATGTAGTTTGTGTATTACAGTTAGTAAAATTAAGTAGAACTATTCATTTTGTGATGTAGTTTGTATATTACAGTTAGAAAAATTAAGTAGAATTATTCATTTTGTGATGTAGTTTGTATATTACAGTTAGAAAAATTAAGTAGAATTATTCATTTTGTGATGTAGTTTGAAGGTTATCATTGGTTGAACAAACTGTGAAATAAGGGGCAGATATAATAAGATTTCATCTTCTTTCTGCTCCCTTCATTTTATCCTACTTGTATTCTTGTATCTGATGAAACTGTCTTGTATTGTTCTTTTAAAATGAATGAATAAACATCAAATCAAATCAAATCAAGAGTGCTGTATGAACGGGTAAATGAGGGCACACATTGTAGTGTAAAGCGCTTTGAGTGTCTTGATAAGATAGAAAGATGCTATATACGGTAAGTACAGTGCATTTACCATTTACCATAAGCCTTACAGCTTTGAGAAGAGTTTTAGGAAGGAGTGCAACTTCTTTTGTGTCAATTTATTGAACCAAATACGACAATAACCCTTTGATACTTCTGACAAATGACTTTGAAGAATGTTTTATTTCAAGTTCACAAAAAGGGCAATAATTGGTTGAAGTACAGAGCTGAGAAAAAGTATTCACCCTCGTGCAGATTACTTCTGTTTTTGCCTTCTTTGCGACTCACATGTTTCCGAATAAACAAGTGTCACCAGACAAAAGATAACCTGAGTGAATACAAAATGCATCCTGATGCATGTTCAATAATCCAGGTAAAAAACAAAATCTAAAAAAGTTAATTCTGGTCCTCTGGACATTCAAAAAAACAAAACAAAAAAGTAGCAACGTTTCGTCTTTCCTCCGAAAGACTTCCTCAGTCTGAGGTGCTGTTATAAAATTATATAAATATATAATATATATATTATAGCAAAATTATAACTAGATGTAGTTTATTTTTTTAACTGTAATAAAAAATAATAATAACATTTAGATTGGGACCAGTATGATTATTTCTACTGGATGCTGAACAAAAATAATATTTTTTTTCATGAGAGATGCACAGATATGCAGACATAAAGTGCAAAAATATTAATTTAAACAGTGAACACTTTTCACGGAGCTTTAAGGCACGTTGGTATAATTTTTTTCTTAAATTTTTCCCAATTTCATGAGACACAATGAAGAATCAATTACGTGAGGAAACGATCATAAAAAGTGTGGTAATAAAAAGAACTGCTCGTTTCAGCTATAAAGTCAAGACGACTTAAATCTCGTCGGTTTGGATCACTGCTTTGTGAGAGCGTTTCTATTTTTTGGTCCCTCAGATCAGAGCATAAAGAAGCTTCACTCCAAATCCCCCCCAAAAAAGCAAAGCATATGACAAAAAGCAGCGATCTAATGATTTTACAGGACATAAATTCTGTCATTGATCACCAACAGAGACAGACTGAAGTGGCTTCAGGTGCTTTTAAGAAGCATAAAACAAACCATAGTGGATGCGTTCAAAGACTTTTTGATCACAGTAAAAGACATTTATCCAAATCCCCAAATATAGAGAAGTCACAGCAGCAGTATGGGACAGATTATCCACTAAAACCTCAAAAATCAGCGAGTTCAGCAGGCGGCAGAGGAAATGTGTGTGTGTTTTCTTTTTTTTGGTGTTTCTGACACCTTCTGCAGCGTGGCAGCCTGTCAGATGTCTCATCTTTAGATACTCTGACAGATTGGGATGTTAAAACTGTGATTTCAGTCTGGTTACATCAACCTCCCTCCCCTCACCCCCACCACCGCCACTCTCCTCCTCTGCTTGTTCCACCCTCCCCATCCATGCTCAGACGCCGAGAAACCAGCAGCAGCCCCATTTAAGATGTTGTCAAATGGAATTACATTGTGTCTTGGAAGAACGCAGGATCGCTCCTCCTCCCCCACTGGGTCACCTGGGGAGGAGCGGTGGGAGATGCAGGAGGAGGTCACACGATGTTTCGCAGCGTGGTCTACTCCACTTTCGGATCAATTTGTCTCAGGGACGAGGCTGACGAAAGTACGCGTGTCTATTCCTGGAAATCTGTCAAAAAGTGTGTGATGATGCTCTATAAATGGTTCTGACGGAGGAGGTTCGAGTTCAGGCCGAGTCGGACCTCTTCACGCAAACTGCATGTCACAGTTTGATGTCGGTTTGATTCAGGTGACTGTTTGTCTTAATTTGACAAGAATAAAATATTACGGTTTCATCACTCGTTACTTGTTATAGCTTTAAAGTGATGGAAGTGTCATTGATAGTCATTTATAGTTGCAGGTTAGTTATGTGAACATCTGCAAAGAAACAATCTGTTTGAAGAGTTCCAGGCGTTGTTTAGAGCTCACCACAGCACTGAAACCACACTGGTGAAGGTTACTACCGGTAATGATATTCTCATGGTCTCCGACAATGGACAGGTGTCTGCACTGGTCCTGTTAGACCTCAATGTCTATTTGATACAGTTGATCACAATATTTTACTACAGAAACTTAAATGATATTGGATTTACAGGAACAACTCTAAAATGGTTTACATCATATTTATCTAATAGATTCCAGTTTGTAAATTTAAATAATGAATTTTCTTCATAAACGAAAGTTTGTCATGGAGTTCCTCAAGGTTCAATACTTGGAGCAATACTCTTTACCTTATACAGTATATGCTTCCATTAGGTAAAGTTATTAAACAGCATGGGATAAAATTTAATCGTTATGCTGATAATGCACAGTTATATTTGACCATGAAACCCAATGAATCCAATCAGCTACTTAGACTACAAGCATGTCTTAAAGACAAAAAACATGGATGACCCTACATTTTCTGCTTTTAAACTCAGACAAGACTGAGGTTTTGGTTTTTGGACCCGAGCATCGGGATTAATTTTTCAGTCTGTCACCCTCCTTGGATGGCATTAATCTGGCCTCCAGATCTAATGTTAGAAATCTTGGTGTTATTTTTGATCAGGATATGTCTTTTATCCCCCACATTAAAATCATTATTAGAACCGCCTTCTTCTACCTGCGTAATATCACTAAAATGATAAACATCTCATCTAAAAATGATGCAGAAAAACTGGTTCATGCATTTGTCATGTCTAGACTGGACTATTGCAATGGTTTATTGTCTGGGTGTCCAAATACTTCTTTAAAAAGTCTTCAGTTGATCCAAAATGCTGCTGCCAGAGTCTTAACTGGAGTTAGTGGGAGAGATCATATCTCTCCAGTTTTAGCTTCTCTCCACTGGCTCCCTGTCAATTTCAGAATTTAATTCAAAATCTTACTTCTAACCTACAAAGCCCTCAACATCCCAGCTCCATCTTATATTAGATATCTTATTGTTACATATTTTTCTTAATAGAGCACTTCGCTCTCAGACTGCAGGTTTACTTGCAGTTCCCAGAGTTTCCAAAAGCAGAATGGGAGGAAGATCTTCCAGTTATCAGGCTCCTCTCTTGTTGAACCAACTTCCAGTTCCCTTATCAGTCTTGTCACTCGGTGCAACATATCACTATGGGAAATTGCACCCGCACAGTTTTACCTGAAGGAATACAATCACGCCTTTACGGCAGGGGGGTCAGCGTTGCACCAGAGGCCACGCCCTCTGGGTACTTAAGCCGCTGACAACCATCCATCGATCTCTTATTGCCCTTCACCTCGCTTAAAACCTGAACTTCGTGGGACTTCTCTGTTGTCGCATCGCTCGATCAGAGGTGAGCTTGCTCCCTACACTGAGCGTACAGAGAAATTTTTCCTGCGTACTGCTGGGCTGGCGAAAGCTAGTCCAGCGTTTTTCTACTTACCTCGAAATTTTCTTCTCTCTCCGCAGCTGCTTTGCTCGACGGCGCTAACTGCGTCACAACACTCCCTGCTAACCATTAGCAGGCAAGCCAGCGAAAGCGAAACGATGGAGAGGACGGCTTCGAACAAAAAGAAACTAAGAACACTTCTCGTCTCCGGACATGGCTCCCGAGAAGGGAAAACAGAGGACAAAGACTCAGAAGAAAGCCAGCAGGAAGACGAGCCCTCGCTCGCGCCCCTGCCCCAGCGGATGCGGCTTCTCCCTCTCGGTGACGGACACCCACGAGGCCTGTCCTGTCTGCCTAGGGATTCTGCACACACGAAAAGCGCTGGAATCCCCCGACTCCTGCTCCCACTGCTGTCGGATGCCGGCGGTAATGAGGAAACGCCGCGCGAACGCGTTGGCTAAATCCATCGCGAAGGCCACGGCGCTGAAGGCCGCACGCCTCTCGAAGCTGCTCGCTCCTGAGTCAAAGCTCGAGAACGTGGACCTGGAATACAGCGGTCAAGTCGGGGATGAGAAAGCATCAGACTCCTCGGTTCCCATCGAGGACTCGACGCCAGAAGTGTCTGACCAAGACGCCGAGTATAGTTGCAAAGGAGAAAAGTTGGATTCCTCTCAGAACCTGGCGCAAATTTTACCTGAACCGGACGTGTCGGTCCCTGCTCTGTTCGACCTGTGTCATAGAGCGGCGGACGCCCTGCAGGTCGCATGGCCAGACCCCACGCCTCGCCAACAGGTTACGAGGCAGGCGGGAAACTACTTCTATGCAAAGCAGCAGCCGACGACGTCGCAAAAAATGCCCATTTTCCTGGACTTGCTCATGGAGCTCACGCGCTCCTGGGCGGAGCCCAGAGCTCCCATGACGCTGCCACTATCCCGACTCCTGGATGTCACAGGAATGGAGGCAGCAGGTCTCGCAAGCGCACCCCCGATAGAGGAAACCCTGGCGGCTCATTTAGCCCCCGCAGCCACGGGGACGAAGCCAGCGCTGCCCAGCAGAGCCTGCCGCGCTTCTGAGAAATAGCTCGAGAAATGCTACAAGGCTCAGGGTCTCGCGGCTCACGCGATGAACTCGTCGACCATGATGCAGGCGTACCTGGCAGAAATGCTACAGGAACTCCAGGCAACGACAAACGAACAAGACACAACGGAGGCCATGGAGGAGGCCCGTAGCACCTCTGACTTTGTACTCTGCATGATGGGGACAATAGCCATCACGCAAAGGCAGAGCAATGGCGGAAATGGTTGTCGCCCAATGCCATCTTTGGCTGACTTTATCCCACCTCCCAGAAAACCAGAGGTCCCCCTTCCTCCAGCACCCGATTGAGCCGACGGGACTCTTGGGGGGAGCCCTGGAACGCATCCAGGCCAAGCTGGAACAAAGATGCAAACAGGCGGAAGCCCTCCGAGAGGGGCTGCCAAGGAAAAGCTTTGCACTCCCAAAGGAAGACATGCATGGCCTCCCACGGAAGAGACCTGCTGGTGACAGTGAGACTTTCCAGTACTAGCCGAGGGCCTCTTCGATGACCCCGTGTGGAAAGCAGATTCGGGCCTGATGAAACAGGACGAACTGATAATTTTACAGGTTTGCCCGCCCACGTGGTACGGGAACCTAACCTTTTGAGCCCAGTCTCCACTTGTAGAACACTACGAGGAGCTGGTGACATGTGTGTGCGCACTAAACATGACTCGCCTACTATATGTGTAAACAAAACAAACACTGTTTCATGCATGTACAAAAAAAAAGTACCAAAGCACAGACTGCCCTGGTTCTTGACTCGAGTCCAACTCTCATAAAACACAAACCATGCGGTCAAACTATGAACCGCAGCAAGATACACAAGCTCTGCCTGAGACAGTCAGATCTCGCGATATCTTCTGTTGGGCTGACCAGCCGGCTCGAGAGAGCGAGAGAGGGGTCAAAGGCCACCTCTCCCGCACTCAAACATGACGAGCAGCAATTGGACATGCCCTCCAGGCTCATGGCGCACGCGTAGGCCTGGAGGTCGTGTTTGCCAAACAAATGGTTCATGACGACTATTTGTCATGGACTCAAGCTGCAGTCCAGCAGGAGACCGCCCCCCTTCACAGGGGTACTGCAATCAAATATTAACCCTGCACGCGCACACGTGCTGAGGGAGGAGGTATTGACGATGTTGCAGAAGGGAGTAATAAGTTTGGTCCCGAAACGCAAACTACGCTCCGGCCACTGCAGCAAGTACTTCCTGGTGCCCAAAAAGGATCATTCCCTGAGACCGATCCTGGATCTCAGGACTCTGAACAAGAGAATAAAAACCTTTAAGTTCAAGATGCTTACACTGCGGCAGGTTCTCCAGTCTGTGAGACCAGGAGACTACGCATGTACAGTGGATCTGAAAGATGCCTATTTCCATGTAGGCGTGTGGAGGAAACACAGAAAATTCCTCCGTTTTGCCTTTGAGGGAAAAGCTTATGAATTCAAAGCTTTACCCTTCGGTTTAAAGACGGCTCCTCGTACATTTACTAAATGTCTGGATGCAGCCCTGACCCCCCTCAGGAATCAAGGCCTCAGGGTTATGAACTACCTGGATGACCTCCTGATTCTGGCTGGAAGCAGAATACAGGCCCAGTCACACTCCTACAGGGTAATCTCTCACCTGGAGTCGCTCGGTTTTGTCATAAACCTACAAAAAAGTGACCTAACTCCATCACGGGTTACCGTATTTCTGGGAGTACAGATTGACACCGTGCGGTACAGAGCATGGCTCTCAAAGGAACGAGTTTCCTCGATTCGCCATTGCCTGAAAAAATTTACACTGGATTAGCGGGTTCCTATGAAAACGTGCCAATACCTTTTAGGCCTCTTGGCGGCAGCCATACCCTGTGTGCCACACGCATTGCTGAAAATGCGGGCCCTACAGGTATGGCTAAACCAACAGACACAACCCGCCCTGCTTGGTCGAGTAGGAAAGGTTAGAATAGGTTCATAGTGCCTGAGAGCCCTGGAACCTTGGAGAGACTTGTCTATCTTCACGGAAGGGGTCCCGCTGGGTAGGGTGTCATCTCGTGTGGTCATCACGACGGACGCCTCAAAAACAGGATGGGGGGCGATCTGCAGAAATCAGAACGCCCGTGGTCTTTGGAATAAACAGGAAGCGAGATTACATATCAACTTCCTGGAATTGTTGGCCGTATTCCTGTCAGTAAAATACTTCTTTGGAAAAGGTCTGATTGCAGGGTAGCACGTCCTGGTGAAATCAGATAACAGGACCACAGTGTCCTTCATCAACAGAGAGGGAGGGACAAGGTCCCGAGCCCTCCTCGGACTGACGCAGAAGATGCTCACGTGGTGTGCTCCAAGAATCTTGTCACTCAGGGCGACTCATGTTCCCGGTGAACTAAATTATGGAGCAGATGCCCTCTCGAGAGGACCTCTCTTGGCGTCAGAATGGAGCCTGAATCCACGGGTTGTGGAGCAGGTCTGGTCACGATTTGGGAGAGCTTCAGTGGACTTGTTTGCTTGCAAAGCTAACTCGCAGGTGACCTTTACTTCTCTTTGAAGGAAGCAGATGCACCGTTGGCAACGAACGCTCTGGCGCATGACTGGCCAGCAGGGGTACTGTACTATGCTTTTCCACCTGTCCCTCTGATCAAGGTGACACTGGAACGCGTACGTCAGGGAGCCCTCTCCCTGATAATGATAGCCCCCAGGTGGCCGCAGCAACCAAGGTTCCTGGATTTGATCTCAATGTTATCAGGAATACCATGACAATTGCCTCCTCACAGGGACTTGCTGACTCAGGCACATGGACAGCTTCTACACCCACGTCCGGAGTTGTGGCGGCTCTCTGCCTGGCCTCTGAAGGGAATTTGCTGAGGGCCTAAGGCTCTGATTACTTTATCCAAAAAACAAACGGCAACAACATACACAAGGGTGTCCCTTGGTGTTTATGTTCGCTTAGGAGACGTTCAATGGAGGGGTTCCTCTCTCCTTTAACGGGTCTCTGACATCAGGATGGGCTACACTTGTCAGTCGTGCCCTTTGTAACATAAAAGTATAAGTGATCACACTGGTGGAGCATGCTTATGTTGCCCCTAGTTAAGTTTTTCATCTATGTGCCCAGTGGTAACATCAAGCTGATGTTTTTCTATGTGGGGTATTTCTTCTTCCCGGACTGTGCTCTCTGCAATACCTTGAAGAGAGCAGCTGGGGGATGCCTGCCGTTCAAGGCAGATGTTTCCACATGCATTTTGCCGAGCATTTCAAGGGCGTGAATGGATTACATTCCCATAGTGATATGTTGCACAGAGTGACAAGACTGATAAGGGAACTGAAAGTTATGCAACATAACTCATGTTCCCTGAAGGAAGGGAACGAGGTGCAACATACCTGGTCCTTTCAATGCTGAAAGCTTGGTGAAGTGAATTCTGGAGATCGATGGATGGGCGTCAGCGGCTTAAGTACCCAGAGGGCGTGGCCTCTGGCACAACGCTGACGCCCCTGCCGTAAAGGCGTGATTGTATTCCTTCAGGTAAAACTGTGCGGGCGCAATTTCCCATAGTGATATGTTGCACCTCGTTCCCTTCCTTCAGGGAACATGAGTTATGGTGCATAACTTTCAGATTTCTCTTTTTTTTTTGCTGAGACGTTTCATTCTTCATCCAAAGGACTTCTTCAGTCTGAGAAGCCACCAAACAAAACTGATTCCCACAAACAGCATACTCCATAGTGAAAAAAAAGCAACAAAAAAACAGCTTGCTGGTGCTAAGGTAGTCCCCGGGGTCCGCCTACTCCCCTGTCAACTCCTCTGAGACAGTCATGCCAAAGTGGTTCAAAACACCAAAGTTCATGCTCAATAATCATGAACATTGTTGAATTTTATATCTGGATTATTGAGCATGAACTTCAGTGTTTTGAACTGAGTGCAATTATTTGCAAATCTCATTAGTCTATATTCATTTCACAATGAAACAATGTGAACACATCAGCTCTTTGAACTAAGAAATTTGACTATTTTTGTGAATGAAAAGGGTAATTCTGAATTAATAAAAGCATCTTGAAAAGACGGAAACAAAAAGGCTCTAAAGTAACCACCATATTTTTTGCCCTACAAGTCATGTTTTTTTGCATAATTTGCATGTCCTGTAACTTATATACCGAAGCAACTTATTTATGTTTTGTTTTTTTTCATATTTATAAACCAATTTTTGGCTGAGATATGACCGTTTCATTCATTCTGACTGAAGAACACAACCATTTTCAGCTGCTAGATGGCACTCGAGTTGTATGGCAGGCTGTTGCCTCAAGTAATAGGTAAAAGTGGCTATTAATGGCACAATTGGCTTGCCACAGCCTGCCACCTTTGTCTGCCTGGAGTAACCATCAAATCGACTTCATTTCACTGCATCACCCCAGCGAAATACAGCTAATATGACAATTGAAGTGAATTTATTAAGTAAAAATTTAACTGAGACACACTTTTACTATAAAGTTGAGCTAACAAATAATTATTTTTAGGAGCTTGTCTTGATAAATTTTGAAGAAATGCACAATGAGCCGCCCTCTGCACATTCATGTTTCCGCGTATCGGCTTTTGAAAATGCAACTGATTTGACTGTCAAAGTGCACTTAATAAGAAACAGTTAGACTGAGATAGATTTGCTATCTTATAAAACTGCTCTACTCCTGGCTCTTTGCTCAGCTAAACATGTAGGTGACCTCTGCGCTTTGTCGTTACAGCCAATGTGTACAAAGTTTGCCCCTGACAGGTCAAAGGTCACCCTACGTCCCAACCCCGCATATGTCCCAAAGGTTCTAAATTTGAATCCCAGAAGTCTGGACTTTGAACAGGAGGCTGAGAGCACTCTGCCCAGTTTGGGCCCTGGGTGCTAACATTGAAAAAACAGCTGATTGGAGGAAAACAAATCAACCGTTTGTATGTTTTGCCGTCCCGGCTACTGGTAGGGCCCTGTTAAAGCAGCGCCTCTCACACTGGGTGACTAAGGCCATTAAAAGGGCGTACAGTAGCAAAGGTCAACAGGTGCCCTCTGGGGTACGTGCCCACTCTACTCGAGGCTTGGCCACCTCGTGGTCACTGTTCAAGGGCGTACCAGTTACAGACATCTGTGCAACTGCAAACTGGAGTTCAACGAACACGTTTGCAAAACATAACAGTTTGGATGTTACTACGTGTGACGTCACTCAGGCTGTCCTCTCTAACACACTCATTCATTCATTCAACCTTTATTTAGTCAGGTAAATCTTTTGAACCTCATGGGCTCATTTACGAAAGCGACCTGCTAAAACTAAAGAACAATGAACAGCAGTGGTAGAATTTCCTTAAACAATAAACAATAAACAAACAAACAATAGAAAACAAAAGAGAGAAAAAAACAAAAGAAAGTTTTTTTTTTTTTTTAACAAAGTATCAAAAAACTAGCAAAACATTATAAGGTAGACGTATAAAATCAAAGACAGGAACAAATCTGCATTGGTTTTTGCCAGGATTCCAACAGATTCTGAAAACCATTTAGAGAAGTCAAGGTCGAGAGCTTCAGATCTTTTTGTAAGATATTCCATGAAGCAGGAGCGGAGTAGGAGAAGGCCCTTTTTCCAAGTTCAGTCCTCACTGACGGAACACTGCAGGTAATCATGTCCTGAGAGCGCACACTGTAGCTGCACTCACGCAAAGACATGTAGGAGGAGATGTATGAGGGCAGCAGACCAAGAAGTGATTTAAAGATGAAAATGTACCAGTGGAAGAGTCTGCGTGAGGTTAATGATGTCCAGTTAACCAGTGAATACAGGGTGCAGTGGTGGGTACGATAATCACAACCAGTTATGAATCTTAGTGCACCATGATAGACAACATCCAACATCCGCAGGGTGCTTGTAGGAGCATTCATGTAGAGAATGTCACCGTAATCAATGGAGGGAAGGAAAGTCACAGACACAAGGCGTTTCCTAACATTCAGTGATAGACATGATCTGTTTCTGAAAAAGAAACCCAGTTTAACTTTCAGTTTCTTCACTAGGTTTTCCACGTGGAGTTTAAAAGAGAGATGTGAATCGATCAGGATACCCAGATATTTATAGGAATCAACAAACTCAATAGGGACACCATTTGAAGATAAAATCAGAGGAGGATCTGCTGGAACCGCCTTCCTATTTGAAAAAAACATCCCTTTTGTTTTATCAGCATTTAGGACAAGTTTGAGACGGAACAAATCTGACTGGATGATGTCAAAAGCGGATTGCAGTAACTGGAAAGCCTTAGCAACTGTTTTAGCTCGGCAGTAAACAACTGTATCATCAGCATAGAAATGTAAGGATGCATCAGGGATGCAGTGACCTACATTAGCTATGTAGATTGTAAAGAGAGTTGGTCCTAAAACTGAGCCTTGTGGTACACCATTTTTAACTGTTAAATAGCTGGAAGAAGTACCGTTATGTTGAACACATTGCCTCCGATTGGAAAGATAGTTAGAAAACCAACCGATGGTGTGATCAGAGAAACCGATTTCTGAGAGCTTATGACACAGGATGTTATGATCCACAGTGTCAAAAGCTTTAGACAGGTCTAAGAAAAGTGCAGCACAATAGTCCTTAGCATCCAATGCTTCAACAACATCATTCAGAACCTTCAGAGAAGCAGTTGTTGTGCTGTGTTTTTTCCTGAAACCAGATTGATGAAGAGGTAAGATGTTAAATGAGTCCAGATAATTTTTGATCTGAGAGTTTATCAGTTTTTCTAGAACCTTGGCTAAGATGCAGAGTTTAGAGATCGGTCGATAATTGTTCAGTGAGGTGGGGTCACCTCCCTTCAGCAAAGGAAGAACAAAGGCTGTTTTCCAAGCATCCGGAATGGTGTTTTGGCTTATGGACAGATTAAAGATGTGGGTCACAGGGACTGTGATGATATGAGCAGCCAGCCTTAAGAAATAAGGTGGAAGTTCATCTGGACCTGCAGATTTTTTTGGATCAAGATCATTTAACAGTTTATTTACCTCACTGACTGAGAACGGAGAAAAAGAGAAGGTGTGATTAACAGATGGTTGACTTGTAGGAGGGATTTGATTTGTAGAAGTTTGATTATTAGATAAAGTGGCTGATTTTCCGTTTGTAACTGTGTCAAATAATGAACTAGAAGCAACAAAATGTTTATTGAAACAGTTCAGGATCTCGTGCTTATTTGACACAGGAACAGAGTCAACAAGAAATTGTGATGGGAGGTCAGATGATTGGGGGGTGCCTGAGAGAGATTTGATGGTTTTCCAGAATTTTTTAGGATCGTTTAGATTTTTGGAGGTCTGAGATAAGAAGTAGTTACGTTTTGCGGCTTTGATGGCAGTTGTGCATTTATTCCTTAGCTGCCGAAATTTCAACCAATCAGTGTCTGAGTGTGATTTTCTTGCTGCGGCCCAAAGATGATCTCTCCAGTGCAGGAGATCAGCTAGTTCAGGAGTAAACCAGGGGCTGTCACGGCCCTTTATCCTGAACTGCCGGAAAGGTGCGTGTTTGTTTACAAAGTAAATGAAACTATTATGAAAATAGTTCCAAGCGGTGTTCACGTCATTGATTTGTAGGATACGTTGCCAATCAAAGTGGGATAGATCCCAAAGGAATGACTGTTCACTGAAACGTTTCAAATCCCTTTTTTGAATTATTCTGGGCTTAGCAGGTGGAAGTTTAGTAGATCTAAGAGCTGCTATTACGGAATGATCACTCAAAACGTTAGCAAATACACCTATACCAGGAAATTTGTGAGGAGCATTTGTGAAAAACAGATCTAAGGTAGAAGATTTTTCGGGACATTTTATGTTTGGTCTGGTGGGAGAATCGATAAGTTGTGTTAGATTGAGAGATAGGCAACATTCCTTGAATTTATCACAGAGGGGGGTCGACTCATTCCAATCAATGTTGAAATCTCCAGCCATAACAATCTCATTGTGTTTTAAATTTCCTATGAATTCAGTCAGGGAAGACAGAGCTTCAGGTGTTGCGGAGGGGGGACGATAACATCCAACAACAGTTAAGGGCTGACCTCCTTTCAAAGTGATGTTCACAGCTAAAGCCTCAAACTGGTTTGCGATTGTTTTTTTAGATGCAATCCTGGCAGCCAAAGAATCTCTGATGTAAATAGCGACTCCACCTCCCCTTGTATTACGATCACAACGATAGATCTTAAATTCATTGATTGCCAGGTCATTTTTCAAAACAGATTTTTTGAGCCAAGTTTCAGAGATAACGATCACATCTGCCCCAGAAGAAGTGATTAGGATTTTCAATTCATCAAGTTTTTTTAGAAGGCTACGAGCGTTTACATGCAGAAAACGGAGACCTGAAATATTTTTAAACTCATTAGGTGTACAGTAGTTAGTGATTGGCCCTGGGTTTGGCTGAATCCCTGAGATCAATAACAACATTAATATCAGACATTTACTTGACTTCTTTGTCAGTGATGTGTAATTACAGGAGTTAACAGTGTGACATTTTGCCCCCATAATTGAACCATGTGAAACATTGATGAAGACACAATCATTCAGATCACACAGCAGAGAGCGGCCGAGAGATGCCTAATGTATAAAGGCAGAAGTTCTCACAAGCATGCATTTTACTGAGCATTTCAAGGGCGTGAATGAATTATGTTCCCATAGCAATAGTGTTGCACCGAGTGACCTGACTGATAAGGGAACTGGAAGTTATGCACCATAACTCATGTTCCCTGAAGGAAGGGAACGAGGTGCAACACAGTTGGCCCTTTTCAATGCTGAAGCTCGGTGAAGTGCACTTGGAGAAAGTAGGATGGGCGTCCGCATCTTAAGTACCCAGTGGGCGGGGCCTCTGGGGTGACGCTGACGCCCCCTGCCGTAAAGGCGTGAATGTATTCCTTCAGGTAATCGCACGGGGGTGCAATTCCCATAGCAATAGTGTTGCACCGCGTTCCCTTCCTTCAGGGAACATGAGTTATGGTGCATAACTTTCAGATGTGTGTAGCATATCCACATTTTTGATTGATAGTATATAGAGTAGTCCCTCATTTAGCAGAGGGTTTGGGACCAATCCCCCACCACGATAAGTGAAAAACTACCAAGTAGGGATACAGTAGAACAAGTTCAAGTTCAAGTAAACTTTATTGTCATTACAAAATTGTGTATACAAGTAGTAGTACAGTAGTAGTTTATTTTAATATTTATATACAGGTATATATTAAGGTGTTTTAAACCCTTACCACACTCTTGCAATGTCCCTAACAATTTTCTAAACTCAAAGTCTCTAAAAGAGCACAGCCTGTCATGATCTGTTTTCTGCCACCGGCTGCTTTGTGCCATCTGTCAGCGCTTTCGGCCACACCCTCTTCACCTCTGCAGACCGGAGATCTGACATGCTGAAGGAGGAAACTTCTCCTGCAGAGTGGGCTGCACACAGGTGCAACAGGTGCTAAATAATTTTAAATAATTTATTTTTAATAAAAATACCATGCCGATCGTGCGGCTCATCCACCAATCAGCCAATTTTGTGTCATGTCCAATCTTACGTTGAGTCCGCAAAAAAAATGAACCGCAAAGCTGAGGGACTACTGTATTTATCAAAGGTGTCAGTGTTAGCAGGATCTTTAACCTATAGACACCAGGGACAGAAGTGGATACTCACAAGCCCTGTCTGAGCGCCTCAGTGTTGAAGGTTTTTCAAGTGAATGAGAGGGTTGCCTCTCTGTGGCTTAGAGCTTCATGAATTTATTTATTCTAGCTGTTGTTTGTATATGTGCACCAAGCAGCAGTTAGATGATCTAACCTTCCTGGGATGTTGATGTTCTCTTGAGTGACTTTAATGCCGATCTGGACAATAACAGAGTTATCTGAAAAGAGGTGATTGGGGGGAACATCCTACCTGACCTGAGCCTGTGTGGTATTTGGCTAATGAACTTCTATGCTAGGCATGGGGTGGCCATATTGATCACCATGTTTGTATACAGTATACGATTACTCATATGTGTACTTGATACCAGCCACCTTATATCAAAGTTTGAGGATGGAGTTTGTACTCACAATATTTTATACGATCAAATACAGAGAGGAGCAGGGCTGTCAACCAATCACCACCTAGACTTAAGTTGGACCAGGTGGGAGTAGAGGCTGCTGGACAGACCTGATAAACCCAAACAAATAGTGAGGGTGAACTAGTAGCACCCCATGTCCTCAAGATGGTTAACTCACCTCCTGGAGAGTTTTTCACATGTCTCAGGGGAGATCAGGGACATACAATTTGAACTGGCTGTGTTCAGGACCTCTATGTCCTTCAGCTTCAACCATGAGAGAAAATAAATAAATACAAATTCCCAAGTACTTTTTGGTTATATTTTTTAAATGGTTTACCGGTAATCCTTATCTCAAGAATGTTATCTAAAATTTAGTGATGGGCAAGTTACGTTTTTCTGAAGCACTGAAGCTTGTTTTTAAAAAGGGTTCATGACTTTGCTACACAATCATCTTTGGTGCCATTTTGTGGCCAAAAGTACAAAGATCCACTTGAAACCACATCATGAAATGAGGCATCACATCCTTGTTGTCCAACTCTCTGAGCTGGCAGCTGTTGGTTAAAAATTTGAGACATTTTTGTCTGATATCAGGCACATTGTGATACTTGGAACTTTTTTTTTTTGGGTGAGATAATAATATTTTTAATGAATAAATAGGAATGAATAAAATTATTTAAAACCTCATGGCATGATGCCCCCTGCTTGTGACTTCTTGACATTTGTAAACACAAATTTTTATAAATACAGTATTATATAATTCAAAATACCAGTTTAGAATGGCGCTTGTGCTGCAGGTTTCCTGCCTCCATGGCTTCATGTAATGAACCAATTTATGTTTACTCTGGGATCAAATTGTAATTTATGTACATATATTGTTGTTTTTTAATTTTCCTTTCTTGCTTTCTTGGGGTTTAATACTTTGTAATAATAATAATAATAATATAATAATAATAATAATACTTTATTTATAAAGCCCTTTAAAACAACTACAGCTGCAACAAAGTGCTGTACTGTACACATAAAATCAAGAACATTTAAACATATAAAATAAAACAGTTGTTAAAACATTAAGATCAATAAAAACAGTGCAGAACAAAATCAGTCTGTGCTAAAAGCCAGTGAGTAAAAATGTGTTTTTAGAAGAGTTTTAAAACTGGACAGTGAAGGAGCTCGTCTGATGGGAAGAGGGAGATCGTTCCACAGTTTTGGAGCAGCAACAGAAAAAGCTCTGTCCCCTCTGAGCCTCCGTTTGGACCTCGGCACCTCCAGAAGCAGCTGATCAGCTGATCTGAGGCACCGAGCAGGAGAGTATGGGTGAAGCAGCTCAGAGAGGTAGGATGGAGCAAGACCATTTAAACTTTTAAAAACAAATAAAAGAATCTTAAAATGAACTCTAAAATGAACAGGCAGCCAGTGGAGTGAAGCCAGAGTGGGGGTGATGTGCTCCCTCTTATGAACTCCAGTTAGAAGCCGAGCAGCAGCGTTCTGGACCAACTGGAGACGTCTGAGGGAGGACTGGCTGACTCCAAGGTAAAGAGCGTTACAGTAATCCAGCCGAGAGGTGATGAAGGCATGGATTACTGTTTCCAGCTGCTGTTGTGTAAGGATGGACTTTACCTTAGCCAGCTGTCTGAGGTGATAAAAACTGGTCTTGACCACCGCTCCAATCTGGGAATCTAATTTAAAATCACTGTCCATTTTAAAACCCAAGTTTTAACAAGTTAGAAACTTGTTTTATTTACATGTGGTGCCAGAGGGCCCAGATCAACGGTGCAAGGTTCACAAGAGCCACTAGGACCAAACACCATCGCTTATGTTTTCCTTTCTATAAAATTTAAGAAGTTTAAAGACATCCAAGCTTTGATGTCTTCAAGACACAACAGAAGTGGCCTGATTGAGGAGGCATCTTTCTTTTTTAGTGGCATATAGATCTGACTATCATCAGCATAACAGTGAAAAAATATCCCATGCTTTCTGAGGATTGATCCCAATCAATGGTAAAGGGAGAAAAGCAGGGGACCTAAAATGGAGCCCTGTGGAACCCCAAAACACAGAGGAGCAGTGAAGGATTCAGAACCAGCTATGTTCCCAGACATGGTTCTGTCTGCCAGATAGGACCTAAACCAGCTCATTGCAGTACCACATATACCCACTTGGTGCTGTAAACGTGATATTAAATAGTTGTGGTCCACAGTATCAAAGGCAGCGGTTAGGTCGAGCAAGACAAGAACCACATGTTCACCAGAATCATTGGCCATAAGAATATCATTAAAAACTCTGACTAGAGCTGATTCTGTGCTGTGGCGAGTTTTGAAGCCAGACTGAAAAACCTCCATTATGTTGTGCTCATCCAGAAAACATTTCACCTGTGAATACACAATTTTTTCTAAAATTTTTGAAATAAAAGGCAGCTTGGAGATGGGCCTAAAATTAGCCAAGACAGTTTGGTCTAGGCTGGGCTTTTTAAGCAGGGGCTGCACCACCGCATGTTTAAAACTTATTGGCACAACACCTGAGGACAGACTGCTATTGATAACAGCAAGGGTCACCTGTCTGATGCTGGAAAACACCTCTTTTAAAAGACGAGGGGGGACAAGGTCACGAGGGGAACCTGATGGCTTAATATGGCCAACCACATCCTTTAAAAGGGTCCGAGTCACAGGTTCAAATCTATCAAACAAAGCCAGGGGACCAAACAGGAGGGGTCAAAAGTGCTATGAACTGTTAAACTAAACATATACAGGTAGTCCCCGAATTACGAGCGCTCTGATCTACGAGGTTCCAGACTTACGAGCTGGCGAATTTTCGGAAAAAACGCAAAAAATACTGAGTTTTCATGTGTTTTTTCACCACAGTTAGTTAGTTAAGCATATAGACACACGTTTCCGATCATTTTTATGCACTCATAAGCAGTTTTTGGATGAAAATAGAGTGTTTGTAGTCGCGCTAGCGAAAACCGTTCCAATTTACGAGCGAATTTCCGGATTTACGAGAGAAATGGCGGCCGTTCCAAATTACGAGATTTCCGGTTTACGAGCGCCTCGTTGTAACGGATCTCGCTCGTAAATCGGGGACTACCTAAACACATCAGGCTGGCTGGCTCTAAGTCTCGCTGTATGCCCCTTGCTGGTTTGTTATATTTTGTGCAGATTTTTACCATCAAAGCACACCACAAATCTGCCCAATGAATTACTTCCTCATAAACCTTTGAATCAGGTATCAAATCAGTGACATCACTTTGGCAGTTTAAAAACTTCAGTTGTAATTATCACATGACTTTTACCAAACGAGTCAAGCACCGACACAGAGCTTCAGAAACACTGTGTTGTTTTTATACATGCCCCAGAACTTCAAATGACCCATCACTAAAAGTCAAATCATTAAATGTGAAATGTTTATCGATTACTTTCAGTTGAAATTTTTTTTTATTATATTAAAAACAATCTACACAATCCTCACAGTTCTACAAGAAATAGGAATCAAAGCATCATCCCTGAATAACTTGAACTTGAAGGTCCTAAACAGTTAAAATGGCTGTAATAGGATGAAGTAATAAAGATACATGTAGTTAAAATGATGGAAGATGAAATACTGATGTAATCAATATTGATAATAATTTAAGATGTTTAGCACATTATTTCTTCAGCTTTTTTAATGTTTGACCACTTTGAGGTGGATTTGAACCGAAGTTGACTGGTTGGCAGACAAGAACTCATTCCTCTCATCTTTTCTTCCACTGAGAAAGGTACTAGTTGTGGGTTGTGTGTGTGTGTGTGTGTGTGTGTGTGTTGTGTGTGTGTGTGTGAGAGAGAGAGAGAGAGAGAGAGAGAGATTTCTGAGCACCTGTGTCTATAACTAGTTGATTACCGTAGTTTACTTCCTTAAAGTCTGAAACATGACAGAGGAGGCTGAAGACTGAGAACACCCTGACTTAAAAACTAGTGAAAAATAAATATTAAAAATAATTATGTAAATATATTGCTATTGTATTATTGCATTCGTTTTTATGATGGTAAAATTACTTTCATAAGAATATTATCTAAAAGTGAAATTATTTAACTTTAATTATTTTTATTTATTACTTTCAGTTTAAAACTG
>JBBPBX010015460.1:14801-49438 GCA_038048925.1 Garcialebias charrua | reverse complement strand
CGTGCGTGCGTGCGTGCGTGCGTGCGTGCGTGCGTGCGTGCGTGCGTGCGTGTGTGCATGCGTGTGTGTTTTCATTCAACATATAGACTGCAGATATAATTGTAACCTTCACCTGTTAGGTCCTTCACTGAGGCTGTGTTTTGAGTCAGTCTGTGACGTTCAGCAGCCTACATTTAGTTTGTTAGGCTCCTCTGTCTGGTAGAGCCATTACCAATTCCAGCACACACCATTAAGCTGCATTGGTTTAATTACAAATTAATTGCCTAATTAGTCCCGCATTTTGTTTTTCTCTCATTTTCTCAAATCTTCTCCCTCGCTCTGGCAAGCAGTTGGTCATTTAATAGATTTCCCTTTTTTTTCCATTATGTTTTTCTGTGCAGTGAGAAAATATAGTAGACGCTGTCAGAGCGCAAGAGGAATTTTGCCGCAGGGAGCAGTTGCTCCACGTGGGTGGGAGGCTGTGGCTGAGAGGATTGATGGAGCCCTGGGTTGTCTTCCTTCTGTGTTGTCATGTTGACCCACAGTACATGCTGTGTTTGTATTTCTGCCAGCACACATCCCAGAAAGAGGCATGCATAGTTAAATAGGCAACAACTCTCTAGTCCGCAAGGTACATTATTTATGAAGTTTTTAAAGTGATTTTATTCATTCCATCCTCGTATTTCTTCCCACCATTATTGTGTGTGCTGTAGGCATGAGCCTCAGCACTCTCAGATTGCTGCCATTAAACCCAGGGAGCCATCTGATGGAGTTATCAAAGTAAATGTTTGGCGCATTTGATAGCATTTGAAATATTCTCCTATAATAAAGCTCTCCAGGGAGAAATAGGGATGGGCTTCTCATGCAAATAGCTGGGTGTCTGATATCACACCATGTTGAAATATCCACATTTATCTCAGTGGCGTCAACAAATACACAAAGGACCTTCTGAAATGAAGGCTGATGTTTGGTTGTTTGGGAGTCTAAGGAATTGTGTTCACTGTTAGACACTGGGCAAAGACATCATCTACTGAAGTCATTATCTCAAATTTGCAAGCAATGCATCTACTGTATTTAGCTCCAGTTTGACTTCAGGGGAGCTAATAGACTATATGCTACGGGCTTCCGTTCCAGCACTCCCGCAGTCATTACCCAGATGGCGCACTTCCGGTTAGCGGGAAAGACACAAGCATAAATGACTAAATACAATTAATAAAACATCTGCATACACACCAGTAATAACTCTATACACATATAAATCCATATAAAATTTTGGCGACGTTCCCCCTACGGATAGCCACAATATATTTTCGCCGAAACCCCCTCTCGGAACAGCTGTTCCCACCGGTGGGCGGACACAACGGTACTCACGTGTAGTGCCGGTAGCGCGCAGCCGCTTCCCGTTTTGGGTCATTGTCATGGTCTGCTACTAAGAGCTAACGCTAGCAACAACGGCAGTGGATGGGAACCTGAAGTGGTGGATGTGTGTTGAATTTTACCGTAAGTACGTCACAACCCCCCGTGGCATATAGTCTGTTGTGTAGAATTTAAGCATGTATTTAAATACAGTAAGTTTGTTTAGCTACTTATAGGGAAAGAGCTGGTTGGCAGGCCGCAGACTGACTAAGTCCTCCAGATGGGAGATGAAAAGTTTCTCACTTGAAGAAACTGGTCCAGATGACATGATTTAATCTTTTGTGTTGTTATCTACCTGGATGATTGAGCTTACAAACCTTTTTTTGTTTTTTTGTCTTTGTTTTGTACTTTGCGTTCAACATACTGTATTTTGTTGTTCATGATTAAAATGTTACGTTTATGTTATGATCAGCTTGATTTAGTTAATTTATTTGTAAATTATTTGGCCTCACCAGAAGCCCACACCTAGGATTAGTAGCTATGTGATGTAACTTCAGGTCTAGTCCCAGAGTTTCAGTATCACAGAGCTGGTTTAGTTTTTTTACAGGGTTTGTTTTGTTGTTGTTTTTTTGGTAACTATTTTTTGCCACATGAATTGTTTGCAACATTTCAGCTACATGTATCAAAAAATCAGCTATCACATTTTGTACTGCAGTTTATTCACTAATCTGATTAGCCTATCAGAACATTCTTTCCATAGGTTAACGCCAAAATTACACCACACGCGTCACGGCTCCGCCCCGCTCCGGTCCGACCTCCGCAGCAAATACGCACCCATTATAATCAATGACAGAATTTACACTGGCTCCGCACGGCGGCAGCGAGCTGCGGAGAGCGGACGGCAGTCCGTCAAAATTAGAAATTTTTCTATTTCTGCCGGACGCCGGAGCTGTGCGGAGGCACCAACAGGAAAAGGAACGAGCACAACTTCCGTATTTACAAAATAAAATCACCACGGGCGGACTAATCCTAGCTCTATACGGATTTATTTGTACAAAAATGCTGTCAAACTATCATTTATGACTACGCCTACAAACGCAATACAAGAAATAAATAAATAAATAAAGTATTTTATTCTGAAAATGTAATACCTCACTTCCTGTTGCTCAAACCATGTCCTGTCGCTCATTTACGAGAGAAGATCAAGGCAGCAGTCTCTACTGTTGTTCTCCTTCTTCCACCGAATGAATTGTTTTGTTCTGACTTCATTATTTATCACTTGATTTATCGCGCGATCCCGCAAATCCCGCGCATGCGTCTAGGAGCGGCGCATGCAGGCGGACCTGAGCTGAGCGGAGGTAGTGGAAATTGGAGTTTGAGACGCTCAGCTGCGACCTGCGGAGCGGAGCGGACCGTATGTAGTGTAATTTTGGCGTAAGTCTCTTTTTTATGTTAAGCCCCCGGTAGACCTGCGCGTACTCCCTGTACGCCTCTGTACGACGTACGTACGCTGAGGCACAAGCATAGCCCCGCGTAGCCCCGCAGGGCACGAACGCGCAAAGCTCTTTTTTTACGACCGCGCACGCTTGCGCGGTGTCTGACCATAAACTTCCCCGGCGCCGGACTGTTTTGTATGTTACACAAATGAATTAAATTCCCCTTCTTCATCGCTGATCAGGACTTTTGTTTTGTTTTTTTGCCAAAAGTCAAGTAAAAGCTTCATCCTCCGTTCACTCCATGACTGAAATGAATGAATTCATGTCCTACCTGGCTGCGGGAGGTTTTAAATATTTCCTGGTGGGCTGTGGGCTGCAGGAAAAGCGCTCCCTGTTTTTATTTTTACTTTTTATTAGTTTTTATTAACATATAAAGTTAGAAAGACTGCAGCGGCTGCAGCCGAGCGACCGCAGCTGAAGCCAGCTGGTTGTCCCGCTCGAGCTGTCAATCATTTCAGTAGGCGTGTCAGCAAGTGACCAATCAGCGACCTCAGTTTGTCCTGCTCTGCACGCAGCTGCTCAAATTACAACAAGGATTTGGAGCGAAAACGCAAGCATTTAAAGGACATGACCCACCATGTTTTCAAATTGCATCGCCATTAATATTTATTAGTTTATTTAAAAATAATACAGGAGCGTTTATTGATATTGTAGAGAAATAACGCTAAATGTGTTATTTCATGATTTATAGCAGATTTTAGCAGAAGCTCCGGGAAACTCTGCTCCTCTCCATATATGGGCATTCACATCACTGAAGTAACCGCCTTGGAGTTACAGGCGGAGTTATAATAAGCATTCATCAACTTCCATGACCGCTGCTCTGAGCGAGGAAAAAAAAAAGCGAAGCATTTTTAAATATTCCCTAAATCTGCCTGTTGATTAATCCTGCGGTCGCTCACTGATGTCTATCATATTCTGAGCGAGCATCCATCGGCTTTTTATTCTCTCCCCGTGACCAGACCGGTCGGGAGTACAGAAAGGCAGCCGCGCAGCGGAGCTCTGAGCACGCGTGCTCCCCCGTGCTCCCCGCAACAAGGCTGGGACGGAGCCCTGAGTCGGCACAAGGAATTTCAAAAAGGTGACCGGCGGAACGGGGAGCCAGGGAGAAGACGCGCGCGGCTCGCTCCTCTGGGCAAAAGGTGACCAGCGGAACGGGGAGCCAGGGAGAAGGCGCACGCGGCTCGCTCCTCTGGGCAGAGGAGTGAGAGCAGTCCGCAGCGGTGTTATATCTCATTAAAAAGTTCTATAAAATAAATAAAAAATAAAAACAGAGCACTGGTCCAGCTGTACACACAAATGCACCAGGAAATATGCAGTTTTAACTCTCATTCTCATAAACCTCCATGGAAACTCACTCCTGCCTTCTGGGTGGAGACGTAACTGAAGTCACTTCACACTTCGGCACTCTTCGGCCGGGTTTCCGGATTCATTCGGGACTCGGTTGTTTTTTTGTTTTGTTTTTAACCCTCGCCTGGCCCAAATGCAAAAATGAAAATAGGCATCATATTAAACTACAGTAATTGTCCAATATGGTGAATTGTTACTGTCATGGTGGGTGTTGTCCTTTAACGTGAGAAAGAAAGCAGAGCTGTGCCAGCGAACGCGTGCGCACAGAATGCGCGCGTAGAGTGGCGTACAGGCAGTACGCTCAGCTTTGCCGGAGCCTCTAGTTCCATACATTGATGTTGCTGTTTTGTGTAATGCATGTGAGTTACTCCAAGGAACAGAAAAGTATAACTGTCAATGTAGCTTTGTACTACGAGACACTCTGCCTAAATGAGCAAAATAAAAGCATCTTTGGCTAGATCTTTATAGGTCCCCTACTGATTAAACAAGTTAAAGCTCATGCCTTTATTATTCCCAGAAGAAGCAGTTCTTGCCTTTGTTTCTGTGCTAATAATGGCCATAAAGTGTGATTACTCTGTTAAAATGTCCCTATTAAGCACTGGTCTGTTTTTGTTTTGTTTTTTATTCATCTCATCCAATTACCTTCATAAAGGAGAGAGCTTTTGACCAACCACTTTGGGAATAGAAGATTAAAAGGCAATAAGGAAACATCTGAGTCTCTGCTTTGCCACAAATCGGCATCTTATTCCTACCACTGGCATTTAGATAGAAACACCTACAATGCAGTGGGAAAAAAGTAAAACGCCAAGGCTCATAGGGCTAGCAAATAGAGGGAAGGTTACCATAGAAACACATACCTCACATGGGTTTATGGGCAGCATCCTATCACAAGCTATCAGGAATTACCATAAATCTTCTGGCTGCAAGAGCGGTGGTTAAGGTGCACCTCAGCAGAGAATGACAATGTGTTGATCCTCACATCATATCTGGAGAGACGTATTCAGGCTCTTTAAATCAAGAGGAAAATGGCATCAGCTATAGTTTCTGACAATAGAAAGATGGAGGGTGGCTCTAATGCATTTTATTTCATGAGCTTGTATGCCAACAGATATTGAAAATCAAAACGGATGGCGGACATTTTCCCTGTATGTTTATCTAAATGTGGAGCTGAACGGCTGTTAAATCAAAACTTAGCAGAAAGCGTGATGTGCTGCAGTGCCATACATTCATGTTCAATATCTTTGACTGGATGCTTGGGGTACAGCTGTCTGCAAAAAGCCCAAGCAGCAGTGACAATTGTGTCAAAACACAGCAGCATATCAGTGCAATTTCCACAAATGGCATCTTTCCCCAAGCTCCCATCCTCTCGACTTCTGGTGCAGAGCGAAAACGCTGAGAGCATTATCAGATGTGTTTGAGCAGCTTTCGTCAGCACGACCCTGGTGGGCGGCACAGATATATCGAGTGACCTTTTCTGTATGGTTCTCTGATATTAATGCAATCTCCTGCCTTATTACCATGGGAACGTTTCACAGAGTATTAGACTTAATAAATGACTTTTTTCCTGGGCTTTCATCTCTTTTTTCCCCTCGATTGTTCCCTCTCTGCTCCACTCGTTTTCAGTGCTTCTTAGCCGATAACCCGACCTCCCCAGGGGCCCAGCCTCCATAATCGCGTCAGTTCATGGCCCTCTTATTCTTGCCGAATTGGTTAATTGGTATATGTTCTACATAACTGTTGGAGTATTAGACTCACAAATGAAGGTTAGAACCTCTGTGCTTGTAATCGACTGAAAGAAATTGATTTGTGCTCAGCTGCCCTTCTGGGACAAGACTTTATGGTTCTGTGAAGAAATGAAGCTTTTATAATTGTGTGTTCTGTCTCTCTCCTCAACTCCTGTCTCTCCCTTTTATTCCCTTCCATCTTACTGCTTTGTTGACATTTGTCAAACAGCGAAGTGACAGCAACTTAAATGTGATGTGTCCATCTTATTGTGCATGGTGTAGGTGAAAGGTAGCGCAGAGCGCCGTACTGAGCAGCAGAAAATATGCTCATTAAGACCCTTTATCAGAAGAAATCTATGTGTAAAGTTGCATGAGGCAGAAAAGAGCTAGCAAGTTTCATCACTAGATAACCTAAAAAAACAAGGTTAAGAAAAATAATAAATTGTTTTTTCAATAATTTCTGAGAAGGCATGGGCCCACATTTGTTGCATAATGATTGTACTTCAACACACAGTTGGGATTTAAAGCAAATTACAGCACTGAGAGCGCACTTTTTAAAAATACATATGCCCATCTGACTGCTTCAAATAATGATTTTGTCTTTATTCTATTGTTGAACCTCCTCAGCTGCTTTCAACATCAGTGATCACAGAGACTGAAACATTTCCTTGAGACCAAAATGCATCTTTAACTGGGTCAAGTACTACTTATTTAGTCAATTTCACTAACCGTGTTTCCATCCATTTTCATTTCGAATTTTGAGCTAATTTTTGAAATCTCGCAAATATGTAAATACAAATTAATGCGGATCAGAAGTGTTTCCATCTACTGGCTTGAATCGCATCTACCGGGCCACGCACAGCGTCATTACGTCAGACGTCAGCGTTACGCATGTCTACAGTAAACAGGAAGTAGCGGTTGAAAACAGAACCCGGCCACACATCTCGTCAAAATGGAGAGAATATTTCAGGTACGTGTTGCTATCGGGCAAGTTGTATTTATTCTGTCATGCCAACTAGTTTTAGCGATGTTACATGTTGTCCGGAGCGGAAACAGCTGATCAGTCACATGACGTGAATGTTCGCTACGGCAGAACTGAGTCGGCAAATCTGTTTCCATCTGTCGTTTTGCGCATCTGCTCATTTTCGAAGATCCCAAAAACCACCTCAAGCGAGCGTATAAACTTTTTGGCGAATTTGAGGAAGTAACTTCGCATTTTGCCGTTTCCATTAAGCTTTTCTGCTGCGATACTTGAAAATGCGCATCTAGAAACCTTGATGGAAACACCGCTACTTTTTGGGAGGTTCACAATGTACCATCTGCTCCTTTCAGTGTTAAGTATGGCATCCCACAGGTCTCTAGGCTTGGACCAGTCTTGTTTTAATCTACACGCATCGCCTAGGCAACATATTTAGAAAGTTCAACATTTAATTCAGTTGGTACGGTTGTAATGACCTCTGCTTATCCGTAAAGGCCTGGTTTACTAGTAACTACTTTTAAATTACATTAGGACAATGGTCATTTTTCATGGCCCTGAAAATAGAAGAACATATATTATTAATTGATTGAAAGGTTGATTGATTGATTGATTGACAAAGCCCAAATTTTTTTTTGTTTCTCAGTCAAGCTGAAAAGCATCTTTATGGGGGATGAGATGGGGTAGAGGCAGGGCAGCCAACTCGGGACCCAAGTGTCTCAGGTTCGATCCCCAAACATTGCACATCTTGTGGTGTCTCTGAGCAGCACACCCCATCCCCAATTGCCCCCTGGGCGCTTTCAACATCTGCCCACTGCTCCACCTAGGGGTTGATGGTTAAATGCAGAGAGACAGTTTTGCCATGTATGGGAACATACAATGATGACAATACTTACACATTACAGGTTGTCCCCGACTTACGAGCGAGTTCCGTTCCTACGAATCGCTCGTGAGATGAAAATTTGTATGTCGGAACCCGAAACACGTGTCGCTCGTAAGTCCGGATTTTTGGTCGGAAAATGTATGCTAGCGCTGCGCCGAACACCCGTTTTTCAACACAAACGTACATACTGGTTCATAAATACCATACCATACCATACCATTTTATTTATAAAGCACTTTAAACAGGAACAAGTCCACACCAAAGTGCTGGACAAACAAACACGCAACAGGCAACACAGACAATGAAGTACAACACGAAAAACATAAAAACATTGCAGATCATAAATCAAACGATCCAATACAAATCAGCTGGCATTGAAAGCGATGGAGTAGTAGTGAGTTTTTAACCGGGATTTGAAAACCGAGAGGGAGGGGGCCTGTTTGATGAGCAGCGGTAACTCGTTCCAGAGTCTTGGGCCTGCTACAGAGAACGCCCTGTCACCCCTGCGCTTAAGGCGAGTTTCTGGAACTATTAAGAGTACCTGATCCTCTGACCTCAAAGCACGTGGAGGGACATATGGGTGTATCAGATCCGAGAGATAGGCGGGGGCGAGACTGTTCAGCGATTTGTAGACATACATGAGAATTTTGAATTGGATTCGAAGATGAACCGGTAGCCAGTGAAGGGAGGCCAAGACTGGTGTAATGTGCTCTCTTTTGCGTGTGCTGGTTAAAAATCGGGCAGCATGCACAGAACTTTGTTTACAAACGGTTAGCTAACACACTTTCATCTAAAAACACATACCAGTGCTGTATTCTCTGTATGTTCTGTACAACTTTACTGTTCGTTAGTCCGCTCGTAAGTCCGGAACCTCGTATGTCGATGACGTCATAAGTCGGGGACAACCTGTATTATTATTATTACCGTATTATTATTATTATTATTATTAATATTATGTTAACTTTTTTCGTTGTTTTCCTTTGGTTCGTGGTTGTAGATTATAGCTTACTCAGATGGATTCACTTGAACGAGAGAATACATAGTGCATGGCATTAAAGTATTACAGACATAAATCATTGTGAGAGTAAAATGAACTGATCTTCACAGTTTCATCCTGCAGGACTGTTACTGCAGCCGACTGGCAGCAGTCTTATGCATGACAAGTTAGGTGACCATAGATTATTTACGCCTGCTTTGCAGGTGGGAAGACTTGGATGTATTCAGTGCAGAGGTTGGTTCAAAGTAAAACACATCACATGTCACGCTTGCTCTAATGTCTCCCGGCAAGTGAAGAGGAGTGAGAACTGGCAGGTGGTGTTTACAAATGAGAGCACCCTGAACCATGAGCCACCCTGACACCAGATGCTGATTTGATTATGTGCTGGCGTGAAAGAGTGTATGAATGTATGTAACAGGCAAAGTGGAACATTCCAAGTTGATTAAGTGAAACGGAGATGATTGTCACATTTATTTAAACAATCTTACCTATATTCCTCAATAAATATACTAAATGGATTTTTTTTTTCAAAGCAGCACCAGGTTAGCAGAACTTTATCTGTCACTGGAAATCTACAGAAACTATGAATGATAATCCTCCAAGTTTGTATTTATACAAATAATGCTCAACAGAAGAAAAAAACATTTACAGTATTAGTTTTCAAATCAGTTTATAGCTCTAAATATTATTTTCTTTTCCAGAACTACCTAAAATATAAAATGCACCAATTGAATATGTCACCAGAATTTTTCATTTTTTAGCACTATAAAGAAAAACTAAAGTCTCCTCAGCTGAGTGAGCAGTAAAAAGAAACATAGACATGATGCATTCACTGACTAAAGAAAAATCTGATTTGCTACTTAGCCCACATTTCGACTGCAGGCCCAAAATCTGAAAAAAAAAATAATGTTTTTTTGTTTGTTTGTTTGTTTGTTTGTTTGTTTGTTTGTTTGTGTGTTTGTTTTTGCCTATCCATATTTTATATGACAGTTTGACAAATCCAATTTTTTCTAATCCTACCCAGGTCACTTTCATGCTGTATGTTGGTCTCTCTTGCATATGAGTTCCCGTGGCTCGTTGAGACTAACCTGTATAAATGAAGGTTGAATGAATATTGTACTAAATTGGATACATGTCTGAGGCACCTGCTTTGAATGTTATCAGCCATTAAATGGCCTATTATCAATTGCTATCCCCATATGCAGCATTCAGACTGCCCCTCCTGTACCTCCTAGTGGGTTTAAAGGCATGTTGTTAGTGCTGATATTAGGCTCACAGGGTTAGGTTCAGAGTAAAGGGTAAGGGGGTTAAGTTTAGGGTCACTGCTCTGGTTCAGGTGTAAGGTTAGGTTTAGGAAAACGGTTACATAAAGCTGACAAATAAAACACTTCTTGTTGTATCCACGTGCGACACTGCATATGATCAGCGATACAAGCAAAATTTTCAACCTGCTAGGAAGTAGGAGGGCCAATAATGTCCATTTAATGGGCTGATAACATATGAAGCCACTTTCTGTGGTTTTGAAATAATCCTTAGTCTAAACAGCCATCGCACATTTCATCCAACTTTTATATCATTGATGGTGGATTGATCCAAATGATGTTATCAATACCAACATCATGCAGCCTAAAGCACATCTTTAACTACACAATAGAAATCCAGTTCCTTCAATTTGTTGAGTTTTGCTTTTATTTTATTTTTGGGATTTCCTGTGTTCTGATGACTGAAAATCTGCACCAGTGTATGATACCAGCTCTGTATTGATATGTTAGAATCATGCTCAAATGTGTAACATGCAAATTTATGTACAGCCTGTCGATTGTGACGTCTCTCCTACATCTGCACACTTGAGTCATTGGACAACTACAGACTATTCACAATGAAGTCTGATTATGAGGGCACTTAATTTATAATGTGAACAACCATATTAAAAAAAGGTCTGAGCAACAAAATAAAAATCTAAATCAAAATTCAGGATTATGACCTGCAGTGTGAACATAGCCTTATTCTACGTGCTCACTGACAGATTTGTGTGTGTGTGTGTTGAATGTGTCGGTCACTAGTAAAGAGGCATTCAAGCCTAAAAAAGCCTAAATGACTGTTCTTTCAATTGGTGCACACCTGCTTTGTTATGACTGGTTTTATTTCTTCTTTGTAAACATGATCTTTATTGCTGCTTCTGTTGTGCTGAGGTAGGCTTAAAATTATCTCATTTGCTAGTTTGATACATCAATGAGTCAAACTATGGCAATGTATGTTTCTACACACACTAATCTGCACGGACATTGGCACATTTTCAATATAGATTTAGTTGAAGGCTCAGTTGTTTTTTAACCTAAAGGAAATATAATTATTCACCAAAATGAATTTGTTGTTTAAAATTTTACAATAAAAGCAACAGTTTGCATTAAATAACCACAACCCTACTTTCCTTACTTGGTAGCATTCAGTAAGACCCCCACTGCTTGGGCTCATGGGGGACGGAGAGTGAATCCTTTTTGAGCTTATTATTAAAGGATCATGTTGGATGAGCCTGTTTTACAGCCGTTATTCATGTAGATAAAGATAAACACCACAAGGTCAAATTGTGTGATATTTAATTTTTTACTATGAGCACAAATAAAAGACAGAGGTGTCAAGTTTATACAAAACTATTTATATGCAGTTTCTGCATTACAAAAACATTATAAATTCTCCTTCAAAGAGAGGTTTGATTTTATATTAATACTGTAATTTATCTCATATTATTTCAATCAGCAGAAAAGTAGTCAAATCTAAAAACAAGTTTATTTATGAAATGTGCATCTATGTTGATTGTGTACCTTGCTGGTCGATAAGTAGACAGACAGACAGATTATTCTTCTATTACCATATTTTCCGCTATACAGGGAGTCCTCGACTTACGGCAACTCGGACTTACGAATGGACTTACGAACAGTAGGCTACAGTTGTACATTAAATACAGCACTGGTATGTGTTTTTAGGTGTTTTTAGATGAAAGTGTGTTAGCTAATCATTTGTAAACAAAGTTCTGTGCATGTTTATGAACCAGTATGTATGTTTGTGTTGAAAAACGGGTGTTTGGCGCAGCGCTAGCATACATTTTCTGACTTACGAACGAAAATCTGGACTTACGAACGCACGTGCTATGGGTTCCGACTTACATAATTTTCGTCCTACGAACGGTCCTTAGGTCCGGAACTCGTTCGTAAATCGGGGACTCCCTGTACACGTTGCTCTGACGTACAAAGTATAATAAAGTGGGAAAAAACATAAATCAATCACTTTGCCATATACAGTAAGTCTCATCTATATGCGTCACCGCTGACCACCCAGAAATGTAGGCCGGTGTTGTGCCAAAAATCGATTGGCTGCCAAATAGCGGCCGCTGGGGTGTGCATGGGACAACTTTAACAAGAATTTAACAAGATTAACACTTAAAAACAATTATCTGTTTGCTTTACATTATAGCAAAGGTGTGTCTCAGTCTAACTTTTCCTTAAAGGGGACCACACATGCAAAATTCACTTTTTAATGTTTTTTTACTCAACTTTGGGTACTGTATTTACTTCATAAAAAAACAGTCCTAAGGCCAAAAAAATGCACCCAGTGGTTTATTTACTCTAAGTAGATTTATTTTACTGTGATAAGATAGGTTTCGTTTTGAAATCAATCGCGCTTGTGACGTCACAAGCGCTAGGACAACCCACCACAACCTGAGTCCAGCCCCTCACCTAGCAACCCCTGGTTAGGCTCAACCCACTTCTGTATTAAACACATGACTGTTGTTTTTCATGATTTCATCTCATCTTTTGTTTATATGTTCTTAATTTCATGTGTACAGCACTTTGTTGCAGCTGTGTTTTTTTTAAATGGCTTTATAAATAAAGTATAATTGTTATTTTTATGTTTTAGTTCAATTTTTAGTGTATTTGCGATCGCTCCCAACGCGCAGCCGGCAAAAATTAAACGAGCAGACCCCCGGCGTAGGGACCGGTTGCGACGGGACCCTCTTCTGGCGCGATGGAGCGGAGCTTCAACTGTACAGCCTCGCTGCAGCCTCGCAGCAGCGAGGACCTTCTCCTTACGGATTAATTTACGGGAGACACTTGGTGAACTTTGTGTTGTCTTGACTGGAACAGCGATAACTCCCAAAATCGCCGCGTGCAACGAGCGGAGCTGGCGAACACCGGAAGAGGAACAAGCTAACATTAGCATCGGATTCGGGTGGTCTAATGCTAAAAGGAGCAGCAAATTGCGGCGCGCTCAGACGGGTTTCGGTAAGTTATCTTAAGCTAGCACTAACAGTAAGTCAAATGAGTAATAAAAAAAGAGCTAATTTTAAAACAACAACACATTACAGATACTGGCTGTTACAGAGGGCGTAAACAGATCTTTGAAGGGCGTGGACTTCAAGAAACCGGTCGTTCAAAACGAAAGTTAAAAATGGCAGAATTAAAAAGGGTATAATTAATTATCTAAGAATTATTTTGTGTATTAAAATGAATTAATATTGTCAAGATAGCACACAGACATAACATAAAAATTTTAAAGACCTATATGTGGTCCCCTTTAATACATGCACTTTAATGGTCAAAACAGCTGCATTTCGTCTGGGTGCTGGTGTTCCTGCGGGGACGCAGCTCTGGCAGCGGAGCACTGGAGCCTTCGTCCACCTGCATCTCGCTGCGTCTTAGGACCATGGAACACATGCTTCTTTGCCCCCTTCCTCCGAGCTTGGGCCGTATAGGAAGGCTGTTTAGCTTGCAGCCGGAGCCGCAACTGACCGACCAACGGACGGATGGACGGACGGATGGCGCACTGCTATAGATGAAATGCAAGAACAACATATAAAGCCTAGTGAGCCCTCTAGCAGCTGCAACTGGAAATGTTTACTGGTTCATGTCTATGAATGAACATTTCAAAGTCAAAAAAAGGGTTAAAAATATGGGGGGGGGGATATATTCGTTGTTGTTTTTTGGTGGATAAATCGCAGGACTTGAAAATGTATGTAAAACGGTGTGACTTATACTCCGGAAAATACGGTATCTATAAATGCAGATTTAAATAGAGCTTTGAAAACTCCTAGAAGCCATACCACATATATTCAAGTTTCTAATCAACTTTATGTGATTTAACTGTGTTTTCTAAGCATTAATATTCTAGAGCAGGATTCTTGGTTCCAGGCTAGGATTATCTGAACTACTAACATCTTAGCTCAGCTGGTTAATGCCTGTTTTTATTGACATCTGAACATGACCCACAGTACCTCATCTTTTGTGGTTTTTAAAGGAGCTTTTTGTACCTTCCTCCGTCCTGTGGATTGGAACACACACACATAAGAATATGTCCACATGCATGCACATTAATTTAGAATATCTACATGTGGACAAGTAACAAGTGAATTTGGTTGTTTTCCAAGCCTGAGTTTAGACATGGATTACAACCACAGAAATATCATACTAATTGTACATTCCTGCTTTAATTATTGTTTTTGGTAAGAAGAAAATAATGTGGCCTTGCCTCATTTGTGTGTGAGACTTGATATTTATACTGCAACAAGCATTTGCCCTAATGGAACTGAATCTAAAAACACAGTTCAGTTCAACTACATAACCCACGTTTTTCTAATGCTCTGTTTGAGTTGAGTCAAATAAATTGTCAGACCTGGCTTTTCTTTTTCCAAGAGTCTTGGCAGGGTCAATGTGGGAAACTTTGAAGATTGCCCTGGGATTTATCTAAATCATGAGGTATGTATCCTCTTTAAGCATTGCTGGCATTAGAGTTGAGCCCTATCAATGGTTCCATTAACCTACATTCTAAACCAGGCTTCACAACATGACCATTTTAACCTCACAGATTTTACCAAGCTCTTGATCCCTCACTATTTAGTTTGACAGGACTGAATAGTCGCTCACATTTATCTGGTTTCCGGCTGTTTCTGGCCCAGTCAGGGAATTATCTGTAATATGACCCCGTGTTTATCTTGAGTCCTCATGTGTTCACATGTTTTCTCATTATTTTTGCAACCTTATAACAGTAACAAAAGGTCATCATGAAGTAAAAAAAAATGGTGGTAGGAAATGATGAGGCATCCCAATTTGTCGTTTTTTTACCTTTTTGAGATAAATACCTTAGTAATGATTTCAGGCTAAAGGTGTGGAAACAAGCAGACGAAAGAAAGAAACGAGTGTCTGCCTTCATTAGGACAAAGGGAGTGTGAGCAGGAGTGTGTCTTGACAAGCCAGTAACGCCTCATTGTCCCTGATCTCAAGTTTCATAAATTTCCACGGCTCTCGTTAAAGGACGTGTCGCTGCTGTCACCGGGCGCTAACTCGTTATCTCCTCAACGCTGTAAAACGCTGTAATTAACATTCAACAACTGTAACCGATCCAGCATTGCTCCTCTCTCGCCAATAATTGCCACACTGTTGTGCTTGCACATAAGTGGGCCTGTGTGTGTGTGTGTGTGTGTGGGGGGGGGGGGGTACATATTTTTGTGGTTCATTTGGGTTGTAGATAGAAGTGAGCAAGCTGTTCACCTGAGCTTAGAGGTGATTGTTTTTTTTTCCTCAGGTTTTGTTTCTCATCAGGCATGAAGTTTAGGTTTTTCTATGTATTTTAAGGGGTTCTGCCCTAGAACAAAATAAGTTTTCCCAGGAGATGCATTCATTATCGCTAGATGTACTGCACTTTTAAGATTGAAGACCATCATGAGAAATGCTAAGATGGCGTTCATTTTTGTCATTGAGTGTATCAAGTACAGGTAGTCCCCGACTTATGAACGAGTTCCGTTCCTACGGCCGTTCGTAACACGAAAATCGCCATAAGTCGGAACGCATTACACGCGACGTTCGTAAAACCGGATTTTCGCCGTAAGACGGAAAATGTATCGACATGAGACTGAACAAGCGTACATACTGGTCCATAAACATGCACAGAACTTTACATTACATTACATGCTAACATTTCAAAGTTAGCACATGTGTTAGCTAGCTACAAAACTCGCTCAAAATTTCACTTAACTCTCGTCTCTGTTTGCCAAAACTCACTGCGCTGATCGTCTCCCGCCGTTACCTTAAATACTGTACTAATTCTGTATCACTCCGCCTTTGTCCATTGGGGGTTACAGTACGCCTGTAACCTTCCGCTACTGTAATTTTCCATTGTCATGGCGCAAAGGTACGCCCGCCCCTCCCACTCTCCCCCGACAGTACGCAGCTCCGCTATAAATTTCCATTGTCATGGCTGCTAAGGTAACACCCCACCACCACCCAACCCCTCGCCCACTGTCCCCTCATGTAAATGTCCGCCGTAATGACCATTTCAGGTACCGTAATTCTGCCGTAAAGTCGCATCTATGCCGTAACTCGATGTAATGCTTTTCAACAGAGCTCGTTCGTAAAGTCGGAACGCCGTAAGTCGAGACTGCCGTAAGTCAGGGACTACCTGTATGCTATAATTTCCCACCATTCTTTAGTTTGTCATGTTAAACAATATTCTAGTTCTCCAGCCTCCAGTGGAGGTGGAGTTTTCGCACTCCTTTCTAGCATAGGCATCTACTTCATAGAAAAACTACCTCACCTTTAATTTTAGTTTTTTCCTCTTTGTGAATCATATTTTCTGTTAGAGGTGTTAGCTGTGTGTTAGAAATAAATGTTTATTATTTTACCCCCCAGCTGCTCCTGTCTGACTTTAATGAAGCAGCACCCGTCACAATAAGGCCTCATGAATAATTGGTCTGGATCATCTGATACCCTCCAACTCCACACACCACTGTCATCCACACGGCTCTGCCTTCACCAGCCCAAAGCCAGTGAACTGTGTGCAATTCTGCTCAATTGAATCAGCCAAAGTTGATGCAGCTCTAGAGGTTTAAACCGGTCAGATGTAAGCTGATATGAGTCTACCCTCGAGGCCAAGTGCAGGACCGGAGAAGGGATGTCAAATTAGCAGTGTCACGGGGCCATGTTTAGACGCTGCCATGGTGGTCTGTCACTGATATGCAGTGGTACTTTATCTGCATGCTGCATACCCTGCATTTCATTCTCATGGGATTAGGGCAAATACCGGGGGTAAGGTTTCCGAGAACCAAGACAACCCCGGGAGGATAAACAAAACCAAATGGTTTCCTAGTGTTTCTTGGCCTGGTTTCATGTTTGGGTCAGAGATGTGCAGGTGTCTGGGGATTCAGGTGTGAATTAACAAAATGGGCTACGAGGTTCATTGTCAAACGCACAATAAACTACCGGTAGTCTACAGTATTGTGTCTCAGATTGTTTCTTTTTGAACATGTACAATATGGAGACATTTCATCTATCAGGACGTGACATATTTAGCTTGTATACCATCAACAAGCTTTCACAGTAATGTCAGTGATTTCTAAATGTCTTTTTGGGACATTTAGAAATGTTCTAAAGATATTTTTAAATATTCTAAATGGGAACCCCCTTCTTGCTGTGTGTATAAACAGCTGCAATGATTAAGTGTTACCTTTCATTTTTCAACTTTTACCACTGTGCATGTGTCACCATCAATTCAGCTGAATTCAGTTTATTTATATAGCGCCAATTCACAACAAAGTTGTCTCAGGGCACTTTACAGGAACATTCGCATACATAGAAAAGCCAATTATCGTATTCACCGGAGGAAAATACGCTCCGGTGTTTAAAACGCTTTGTCCAATTATTAACAATAAACAAGAAAAAAATGTACACAGTACGCCTCGATGTTTAATACGCGTCATCACCACGCGACGCGTCAGCGCCTCATTTGCCCTAATCAAGATGGCGGCGACAGAAGCAAGCGAGTACGAAGATCTTCACAAGGAAACACGGTAAAACAATTATTTCTTTGCGAGAAAAAATATATTTCTTAGCTGACTTCATAGCAGACGTGCTTCTGAGCTTAACGAAATGTTCAAATCAGCTGGATTAAAAAAAAAAAAGTTCGCTGAATTTTAGGCAGGCGCCAGGCGGGTCAAACCGGACGCTTTGTTTCTTTAAATTTAGCTAAATAAACGCTTAAAAATATATTTCTTACCTCACTATAGCAGACGGGCTCCTGAGCTGAACCAAATGTGAAATCAGCTGGATTTAAAAATCCGCGGTGTGGTTTATGAGTGGTATCTTGCAAACAAAAACAGCTACATCCACAGCAGGGAGCGGGCAGCGACAGAGTCATCAGTCCGACCAAAGGAGGCTTTTTTCGGACACATGCAAGTAGAAACTTCTGGAAGTGGCCCCTCTTCCTCTTCACTCTCTGAGTCCTCTGCTGGCTGCTGCCTACAGCGCCCGTATAGCGGCCGAAACTGGTACTGCACCATTTTTGCCAAAAATGAAAAACGAAGAATCAGAGCGAAAAATGGGTCTAAAAATATGGGAAAAAATCCATAAATAATACTCTTCGGTGTTTAATACGCTGGACATTCAAATGAGCAAAAATACTGCATATAATACACCGGAGAATACGGTAGTAAAGTTCTCTATCTAAGGAAGCCAAAAGACTCATTGAATCTTCACTTTGTCATGTCACAGTCTCCCATCCTGAGCAAGCACAATGGCAACAGTGGAAAGGAAAAACTCCCTTTTAAAAGGAAGAAACCTCCAGCAGAACCAGACTCGGGACAAGCGGCCATCTGTTTTGACGGGCTGGGTTTGAGAGGACAGGAAGGAGAGACGAACACAGAATGGCGGGTCAAATATAGGTGCATGTGTACCTGAAAGACAAAAACACATGTTGAGGATATAAAAAATAATTGCAAACACAAAGCAGGTTGAGCAGAGTAAGTAAAGACAGTAGCAGAGTGAAGAAATGTGGTCAGTTTGTCCTCCAGCAGTCTAAACCTATAGTATCATAACTAAGGGACAGCTCAGGAAACCCAAGCCAACCCTAACTATAGGATTTATCAAAAAGTGAAGTCTTAGAACTGAAACTGAATAATGTGTCAGCTTTACGGACAGAGATTAGAAGTTGGTTCCACAAGAGAGGAGCTTGATGACTGAAAGAGCTTCCACCTATTCTGGTTTTGGAAACCCTAGGAACTGCAAGTAAACTGCAGCCTGAAAACAAAGTGTTCTGTTAGGAAAATATGGAACAATAAGATATATGATATATGATGGAGCTAGGTTGTTGAGAGCTTTGTAGGTTAGAAGTAAGAGTTTGAATTATATTCTGAATTTGACAGGGAGCCAATGGAGAGAAGCTAAAACTGGAGAGATATGATCTCTCCTATAAATTCTCATTAAAACTCTGGCAGCAACATTCTGGATCAGCTGAAGACGTTTTAAAGAAGTATTTGGACACCAGATAATAAACAATTGTAATATTCCAGTCTAGATGAGACAAATGCATGAACCAGTTTTTCTGCATCATTTTTGGACAAGATGTTTCTAATCTTATTGATATTACACAGGTGGAGGAAGGCAGTTCTAGTAACATTTTTAATGTGGGGGTTAAAAAACATAACCTGATCAAAAATAACACCAACATTTTTAACTTTAGAACTGGAGGCCAAATTAATGTCATTCAGAGAAGTAAGACTGCAAAATTTATTCCTAAGATGCTCAGGTCCAAAAACAACAATCTCTGTCTTGTCTGAGTTTAAAAACAGGAAATTAAGGGTAATCCAAGATTTTTTTGTCTTTAAGACATGATTGTAACTTAAGTAACTGATTGGATTCATTGGGTTTCATGGGCAAATATAACTGATTATCATCAGCATAACAATAAAAATGTATCCCATGCTGTTTAATAACATTACCTAATAAGCATATATAAGGTAAAGTATGATGAAGATTCATTATTTACATTTTTAAAATTGGAATTTATCAGATAGATATGATTTAAACCATTTTAGAGCTGTTCCTGTAATTCCAATATCATATTCAAGTCTCTGTAGTAGAATATTATGATCAACCAGTGCTGGGCAGCGCTAATCCAAAAATTAGTTCCGCTATTTCTAAAGCGCTTATTAATTTACTGTATTTAGGTCCACAATTTCAAAAGCGCTTGTGTCTTAGTAAAACTTGCGGAAGCTAATTTTAAAAGCGCTAAAGTGCAAATGGCGAACTACAGTACATTTTTTAATCCAGCAGATTTGACCATTTCGTGAAATGGTTAAGCTCAGGAACCCTTGTGCTATAAAGTCGGCTAAGAAATATATTTTTTCTCAGCAAAGAAATAATTGTTTTTACCATGTTTTCTTGTAAAGTAAGTCCGTGCGGGCTCGCTTCTGTGGCAGCCATTTTGAGCAGGGCAAATGAGGCGCTGACGCGTTGCGTAGTGGTGACCCATAACAGGTAATAGCCAATAGGGCCCCTTAGGGCGGGCCCCACTCTTAAATCAACCGGACGACTGCTCACGGACCACATCCGGCGCTGACCGGATATGGTCTGTGAGCAGTCGTCTGGTTGATTTAAGAGCCCGTAAATAAGTTTTTTCGTTTTTACTGATAGATAATTAGTTATTAGCGGTACTGCATTTTAAATAGAAATAAAAATTTGTAAATCCCGCTATAGCGCGAACAAATTGTTTAGGGCCGCTATCAGCGGATTAGCGCTTTAGCGGGCTGGTGCCCACCACTGTGATCAACTGTATCAAATGCAGCACTGAGGTCGAACAGGACCAGTGTAGACACCTGTCCATTGTCAGAGGCCATGAGAACATCATTAGTAACTTTCACCAGTGCAGATTCAGTGACGTGGTGAGCTCTAAACCCTGACTGAAACCCTGACCATCAGAAGTTTGAAACACAAACCAGTGTGTTTATTTCACAGAACCAACTTAAAGTTTAGCTCTGGCTGTGGCTTAACCCTATGTACAAATAACCCTCTCTTAGAAACTCACAGCATCCTTTGTGGTTTTATGTGTTTGCACATTAGGTGCACAAGTTGTGGTTTTTCTCACATTTTCACAACGTATCACCACCAACGACATTGCTGTCACTGCAAAGTACAAACTCTCACTGTCTCATCTCCTTCCTTCCTGTTTGGTATAAAGAGACTGACACTTTATTTAAAAAAATAAAATAAAAATCAGCTACTCTCCAGATAGACAACATCAAGACAGTGAGACTATTGACACACCAGACACACAAATCCCACGTTTTATTGCTATTCATGTGTAGTTATTTCCTGAGTGATAATGTGCTCATTTCTTCTGCTTACCGTATTTTTCGGAGTATAGGTCGCACCTTTTTATCATTTTTTTCATGGCCTGTGACCTATACTAAGGTGCGACCTATATATGGCTTGTTATCACTTTCGGCGAAACAAATTTTTGAATCCAGCTCATTTCACAATTACGTTCATTTATTAAGGAAAAGTTCAGCTCAGACACATATTTGCTATAATTTTTATCAAACAAATAATTGTTTTTAAGTGTTAATCTTCTTAAAAGCCTTGCTGTGTGCTCCTGTGGCAGACATTTGCAGCAGAGCTAAACGTAGGTGCGACCTATACTCCGGTGCGACCTATCTAGGGATTTTTCCAATCTATTGGTGATAATTGGACAATGCGACCTATACTCCGGTGCAACCTATACTCCAAAAAATACGGTAATACAAACAACCCCAAAATTCAGACCATGGAAATATATGGTGTTTTAAAAGTTGTTTTGGACATAATATCCTCATCCTACTAAAATAATGTCAGCTGACGTGTGGTGAAGAAGACCCAAAGGCACACTATCATGTAAACTCCTAAATGTTGTGTCTCATTATTTTTCATCCTCATATTGGTTTTTATTTGATCTTTAACTTCAACAAGACTATTTGAAGACCCCATGTTGTATTGACTGGACATACATCTATAAAAATGTATCTGTATGATAAACTGTATACCAAAGTTTCTACAAATGCTGCAGTATTGAGCAAATGTTTTCTTTAACTGGCAACATGAACAAAAGGGATTTTATTCTCCTCTGGGGTTTCCAGAAGGTACGATGGAAAACCTTAACGAGTAAAAGTGCCTGTTTTTATTAGACTGTTAATGATAGATCTAATTTTGATTTAGACTAATGCGAGGAACACTATCAGCCATTGACTAAGCTGTGTCTTATGACTTACTTGACATATTTTGCTCAACAGTCTTGTGCTTTTACTCAGCAGTTTTGGTTCAGAGACTGGGCCAAGTGCAGAAACAGGGTTATTTTAGAAGCGTCTGCACTCGCTGTTCAATCCATGAACTCTGTACCACTTCTCCATCCTTCCCTTTAACTCTTCATGGAACTATATTAGGAACTTCCAGAGAGCATCAACCAAATCTGCCGCTTTTTTTTTTTACAAGCTACTCAGTCTCTGTAATTTGTAGTGGCAGACATCATTTCTTGGAAACGCGTTTGGCACAGCCCTTTTCTTATATTTTACATGTTTATCATATGGAAACATTGAACTGTTTCATTTTCCTGTTTTACTAGCTTGGTCCTAAAACTGGGACGATAAAACGGGAAATGCATGCACTGCTGTGAAAATGAAACGTATAAATATCCCAGAATACTTTAGGATTTACACCCTGTCAGAGGAAGCGGTTACTTTTATAACATCATTATGCTGGAGATAAGAACTCGCAGCTTACGTGAAGACGTTCAGTAAAAGTGGGACACTTTTTGTTTGATTTTATCAGGACTGTATTTTGGGGACTTCAGCTCGCTTCAGAAACTCTTCAAGCGAAAGTAAAACTGTGCAGGATGTTAAAATGTGGTGGTGTGTGTGTCCTGTGTGTATGGTCTGGTGACTGTAGATAAAATCTTTATTAAAAACTTTTTTTTTTACAAAGTGATGAGAAATTAGTTGAGCTGCCTGGTGTTTTGTAGAATCATACCCATGACTGAGCTCTTGCAGGACTGATCACTGCTGTCTGCCCTTCTTCACTTTGCATCTTTACTTGATTTCTTCATAAGTTACAATGTATAGATGATATTTATTTCATGACACACTACAATTTTAGGCTGTTTTTTTTTATCTTTGTTGACCACGGTGTGCAGTACAGGTACCTGTAGTCCTCGAGTTACGACGTTCCGTTCCTACGCTCCGTCGTATCTTGAATTTTGACGTAACTCGAAACGTACGTCCAAAGTGCACCTCATACGTGCAGACTGTATTTTACCAAGCACTTAGCCTATCCTAAAACAGTACCCTACATAATTATCAAAAAACACATACATTTAGGAGCCATAATGAAGGAAAAAAAGAGTTAATAACCTGCTGGTATGCTGGTGAAGCCATTTCCGTCCCTCCACTGTATTCTCCATTCCATTTACGACGTAAAACCGCCGTTCAGCACCCAGCTCATGCATCCGAGTGCAGCAACTTCTGATCGGACACGGTCCGTCCAAAGCCGGCTGCCTGTCCAGCTTGCTCCAACAAGTTTTGTTTTGTTTTTTGAATGTCCATAGGACCAGACTTAGCTTTTTTAGAGCGTACAGGGCAAGCTGTAGCCTCCGCAGCTAACTGGAAACTGCCGGAAACGGCTTCAAAATAAAAAAATTCAAAATATATATATATACTGTATATATGTATATATATATATATATATATATATATATATATATATATATATATATTTTTTTTTTTTTTTATGGAGATGCGTGTCATAACCCCGAAACGTCGTAACTTGAGGCCATCGTAATCCGAGGACTACCTGTATTTCTAACGAGATGCAGAGTATTGCGCAGAAATTTAGTGCAACCATTAGAGAAATGTAATTTTACACTTAGCTTCTCATTGCATGGTTATTTTTGTAAATGTCAGTTTAAATTGTTTCCACGCTCTGACGTTAATCCGTGAATCCCTACAGGTTTGTTCCATAATAAACAATTGGAGATTGACTGTTTTAAACTTTTCTTCCTCCCTCTGACCCGACTGTTCACTGAACATACACCCCCCACTCCCACCCTTTAATATGGAGCAGTCCTTCATCAGCCATGTTTAAACTGCAGACAGGATTAACTCAGCTAAAGGCTTCGTGCACAGGCGCAGTCCACCTTTGGTCTGTTTGCAGTTTCCAGATTGACGAACAGCTCTGTTAAGATTTCCTCTCTTGCTTGTTCTCCATCTCTCTGGGCACCCTTTGCCTCCGCCTCCTCCCTCGTTCTCATTTTGCCTGAATTAATTGAGTTCTCATTTTAGTCCGAAAGCTCACAGGAGGGCTGTGTGAGCAGAAAAGGGGATTGATAGAGAAAATAAGGCAGAGACAGAGACAGATCAGTAGCAGAAGCCTTGAGGGCATGGCTTCCCAGAGGTAGACAGTCGAACCAGTAACACCCCCACCCTCAACTCCTTGGGGACGCAGAGGCCCCTCTACAAGTCTTATATCTTTATCCTCTCAACAGTCATCTCTCAGCACTTTAGGGAAAAGACCCACAGGCTGATAATCGGGGTCAGGCAGATGTACTTCTTCAATCCCCCAGTCTCAAGGGAGGCTTTCACCTAATTTGAGTTCTTTGTATCTAGAAAGCTAAGAAGTGAACAAATTGGAAAAGTGTTAAAATAGAACAACTTCTAGAGAATTGTTTCAGAAAAGAACACGACGTAAATTACTTACAGCGCGATTTCTTCGGTTGCCAGATGTGAAGCGAACACTTTGCAAGAAAACACTTTCTCTGAGAGAAAGCAGATTTTTTGAAAGTGCTCTTTGTCTGACACAGCAAGAACAGAACGTGGAGCTTTCACAAAATAGACAACCACTAAATTACTAAACACAACCCAAAGTGTGTTTGTGTTGTTGTTAGGGAACTGACGAAAGGCAGCATGTGATTCAGTGTTTTACCTCGATCATTCCAGATACTACAGGCTGACATAGCACACAACGTGTGTATCCGTGGACCTCACCTTGGTTTGAACCCTTTTAATTATGAACCGTTACAACGTCGTCCTGTGCAATATTCATGCAGAGGGAGACAACTCCATCAGATGTCTTAGATTGCAGTAAGTTGAGATAAACACTTGGCGAGTTGTTACAACCAATCGCCCGCCTCTGCTCTTCAATGTCACTGCCGTAGCGCTCAATAATTCAAAGCTTGGCAGTAATGAGCTCCCCGTAGGCCTCGTCCCCAAGGATCCTCCCCATTGTGCCTCTACTGTAATGTAGTTATATCTCATGTCAACTTTCAAATCAATTACATTTCTATCTGATGGCTAAGTAATTGCGCCTGATTGAGTTTTTGCCATGCCATTCAAGTGTGTGCTTCGTAAACTCAAGCCAGTCAAAACAGGAAGCTTCATCAAATCAAACTGTATTTCATCCTGATTGAGGCTGCGTGCATGATAGGCACAACCGTAATTATGATAATAACAATAGCAATCTGTATTTTCTGCTTTGTTGTTCTTTTTTCCGCTTGCTCCCCAGATGAAATTTGTACCCCAAGGACACTGCATAGCATTTAGTTTACTCAAGATGCAGGGGCTGATTGGATTATTTTTAACTTGTGCAATTTAGCAGATTAAATGCAAACCATAATATAAGTCTTGGACTTTTATTTGCTTTTCATGCAACAAACTTTTTTCTTGCCTTACCACACAATGTTACAGGAACCTAGATTTTGGTATTGTACACATTTTGTACCACTTATGATGAAAGCAGCTAGCTGACAGCTAAGGTCAATGTAGTATTTTGATTTTATGTTTTCTTTTTATTATTTGCCAAGTCTCAAGGGGTTAAGTTTCATTTACACTGATAGGATGTATTGATAGATGGACGAAAAAAAGCAATGGACCATCAGCAGACAAATTATAAAGGATGCTAAGGTGGGTATATAGAAAGATAAATGTGCAATGGATTATATGGACAAATAGACGTAGGGATGGATGGATGACTTGACAAATATGTACAAGAATGGATAAACAATTGGCGATATGGGTAGAAAGATGGATCAACACCAGGCATGTCTAGGTATTCCTACATGTAGACCGGGATTGATATAGATGAGAGGGAGGATGCTGTGGTTAGGTGCATCAGCAACTAAATAGTGATGAATGGTGGCTGCTTTCAGCAGCACTAAGTATAACAGACATCGTAAAGCAGCCTGGCTCATCCATAATCAGAAGACACAAACGATTGTCTTCATGCCAGAACAGACATTCTCTGGAAATAAAGCACTCGGAGTATCTGCCAACCTGTCTCTCTGTCTCCACTCCATCATCTTTTTTTTTTTTTTACATCCCCGTGCTGTCTGTGTTTTTGCCCTTTAACTCTCTTCACCTGTTTTATTCTCTTCTCAGTTCTCTTTTGAAGGCCCTGCATGTCCCCGTCTGTCTCTCACTCCCTCTGACAGTCTTTTGTTCAACAGCTTTCTCTTCTTCTTTTTGTGTGTGTGTGTGTGACAGTGTTGGAGCCATTGGGTGCACATCTACAATCTTGCCTTTCATTTCATGGCTTGTGGAAATGGATGTTTTACTGCCTTCATTAAGGCGTGCAGCAGTCAGCGCTGTGTTTTCCCTCTGAAGTTTAGCTCCATGAACCTCGCCATTAGAGGACATTATGGCCTCAGATTTCAGGTCACAGTGGAACACTGTATAATTTGATTAGTGTTATTAATCAAGTGCAATACCGCTTTCTGCTCCCGTCTCTTTTCTCTCCACCCCCATTCTGCCATTTTCTTTCTGCGTTCAAACGTGTCTTGCTTCTTCCTCTTATCCACGCACTTCTCCATTGTCTGCGCCACAACATGTAGCCAGTCAAACTAACAAAAGGCCTTGCACCTTTCTTGTAAAAGGCAATGATTTACCACGTGTTTTGTCCTCTCCCCCTTCCTCCATAGCCCACCACTATAACCCCCTCTGAGCGATGCCCCCTCTCTTTACCAAAGACATAAATCAATTGAGATGAAAGTTTCATAATTGTGCTTGCTGGGAGGGATTTGAGCAAAATTGCACTATGAATTTTTTAAAGGGAATTTTTACTAGCTGTTCAGCGAGACTTGGGCAGCGAAGGAAGGTGAGGCCATGAGGATTTATGGGCTTGGATTCTTCATTACTGAAGTAATTTTCCTGCAAATGATGGTGCAGCACCCTGGAGGGGGGGTGGGGGGTGTGCGCTGCCCGCCTGGGAGAGTACAAACCTGCTAAATCTCTAGTGGAGAGAAGGGAGCTCAGAGCACTAATATCATCTGTAAGAGACTGAAGCTTCATTTGTTCACATCCAAACCTCAGACAGTCTATTTGTGATTCATAGTAATTGATTGCTCAGGAGTATGAGCCAGTTTCATTACAAAGCTGGGTTGGTTTCAATTGCTGTAGGAAAATGCAATTTTTGTCTTTTATGATGCAAGAAAATACTTTGACAGACATTTTTAATATTTAATAAAAATCAAACCAAACACCACAGGTGTGTTCTAATTAGGGATGGGGCCGATCCGATCCAGTATCGGTATCCGATACCAGCATCATTTAAGTATCGGATATCGGATCCAACCTGCCGATATTTCCGATCCAGCTTCAAAGAGCACTTGTGTTCCATCACATTCTGTGACTGTCGTCTTAACATTGTGAGAGTTAAACCCAATGAAGACACTTTGGGCCTCACAACTTGAAACACCCAAACTTTACCAACTTTGAACTAATTGAGAATGATCGGATTTGATACCTGGACTATTGAGAATTAACTTTCTTGACCCAAACTTTAGTTTTCCAGCTGCACCTAAAGCTGGAAAACTAAAAAAAAATGCTAAGCATGATGGGAAAGACAACACAGCCTACTCCCCTTAACCACTAAGGGAGTGGATTTTGTTGTCTTTCCCATAATGCTTAGCTGTATTTTAGTTTTCCAGCTGCACCTAAAGCTGGAAAACTAAAAAACCGCTAAGCATTATGGGAAAGACAACAAAATCCACTAGTGGTTAAGGGGAGTGGGCTGTGTTGTCTTTCCCATCATGCTTAGTGTTTTTTTTTTTAGTTTTTCCAGCTGCACCATGAGTGAGAAGGACATGTGTGTGGTATAGACCTGCCTCTTGTGTGCTGTTAAAGTTTGTGAGTTTCCTGTTGTAAGGATCAAGAGTGTCTTCATTGGGTTTATCTCACACAATGTTAAAATGAATAGTCTCAGTACAAAAATGTCATTATACAGATTCACATACCTGAACAGTATCGGTATCGGTCGATATCCAGTTTTAAGGATCGGATCGGAAGCGAGAAATGTGGATCGGTGCATCCCTAGTTCTAATGCTCTTTTCTGTTTGTTTTCACTGTTACTGTCCTGTTGTCTCTTGTGTACCTAATGGTGATTTAGTCTTGCTTTTACTAAGCTGCCAGTTTATTTCCTCATAAACAAACAATATGGCTCTCCTTGTCTTTTTCCCTTTGGTCTTTTATCCCTCCTCATTTACTTTCCTCAGTCTAATATGGCTGACGTTCTGTCTCCATTTCTTTAGGTGCTGCCAGCAGCAGTGGCCCTCCTCAAGGTTAGTGCGTCCATGATGCCAGGTCTCATTCTGTACACTGCCTGCTGTCCACTCAATTTTACAGCTCAGTAGCTTGAGAAGCAGAGGGGCTAAATCTGCTGCACGGAGGAGAAGAAAGAGAAGTGGGATAGGAGGAAGGGGAAAACAAAATTATTGTGCACCCTGTCAGCGGCTGAAGTGGGTCTCATTCCAGCAACACTAACAACTCAAGACAATTAGTCACTTCTCACTAGGTTAGACCTGGGACTTTCTCGAGATCCAGAAAGGACTAGAATATAAAGAACCTTCTGACCTATCAGAGCGCAGCAGCTATTAGAGCAAAAACACAACAATAAAATCATTTTATTAAAATAACTCCACTTTAATAAGTCAACAAAGTATTAACTTTCCGTTAATACCCTAAAGGAAAAATAGAAAAATAAAAATGGTCTTCGTAACAGACGACAATAAGAATATGCGCTCACGAGCCCAGCTCTATCAAACACGACAATCTCGTCTTGTTCTGGCGTAGCTTTCAGCTGAGGAGCGTTCAACTGGTGCGTTTGGAGGTTTTGCAATTGAAATAATATAAAGGCCATTAAAGAACAGGTTTCTCAGGTGAAAATATTATTTTATTATTCTATAATATTCTAGCCTGGTTAAAACCAGACCCTTGTCTTCACTTCGCTTCGTACTAGGGTCTGGGACTTCTCCCATAGAAAACGATTTCTCCGGTAGATTTTTGACCAGACCAATCAGAGAACAGAAGGCGGAGTTTTGTTAGTTTAGCCTGGCGAGGTCCAGGCTATTCAGATAAATAGCTCAGAAACCACTCGGTGGATATTTTTTCTGCTACCAGTGTGTAATTATATGGCTCTAATTTACTGACTGTTGGCCTGGATGAAACATTTGAGATAAAATTTGATTTTTTATAATTTATTTTCGTAGCGCACCCGAGGCTGTTTGGAAAATGTCAAACCGAAACAATTTAAATCCAGCAGATTTGACCATTTCGTGAATTGATTTAGGAACTGTTAAGCTCAGGAACACTTCTGATATAACGTCAGCTAAGAAATATATTTTTCTCAGCAAAGAAATAATTTTTTACCTTGTTTTCTTGAAAATTCCTTCGTGGCGGCAGCCATTTTAACTGACGACGTCAGTCGACGTCGTTCAAAACTCCGCCTTCTGTTCTCTGATTGGTCCGGTCAAAAATCTACCGGAAAATCGTTGTCTATGGGAGAAGTCCCAGACCCTAGTACGAAGCGAAGTGAAGACAAGGGTCTGGTTTTAACCAGGCTAATAATATTCTATAAAATGATAAATAGTCTTAATAATATTATTCCAAAATAAGTCAAAGAGTTTTTATTGAGCATTCTGATAGTTTAATGTTTGCCATTAGAACTTCTTGTTCAGTATTTATACATGAATACAGTATTTGTGTGCTTTTTAAGATTAAACAAATCTTGTTACATATTCATTTGGGCGTCCAGACAGCTGCCTGCACTTTCATTCAGTCATAGTAGATCCACAAAAATCAGCATTTTCTGATGTAAAGGAAAGATTTTAGTCATGAATCATATATTATGCCACAAGTTCCAGCTGGGTTATTTATTGATTTATTTATTTAGTCAGTTAATTAATCAGTCAGTTAGTCAGATTGTTAGTTTGTTTATGACCAGGAACTGGTAACTTGATTTGCTGATGCATTTGCTTCTGTCTGTTTAAAAAATTTTTAAAAAGCAAATACACAATTAAAGTTGAAGCTCCACTGACATCATCTTACAAATTTGCATGAAATGATATAAGATATATATATTGTATCATTCAACTATGTTCGGTTTTACAAACAAAATGATAAATTAATGAAAATTCCTTTCAAATTGAGTTTAAAATTAAAAAACGAGTTTCATTCTGAAAATTCCGACTACACACGAATGCAACATTTGTGACGTAGGAAGGAGAACGTCTTTAGAACGCCCCATATAAATATTCATGGCGAACAAGAAATAAAACAACAAAATTATCAATCTAAGTTTAGATTTGAGCTATTTGTCTTTAGTTTTGGAAGCAGGAAGTTAGATGAGCAGAAACAGCAGGTTCTAATTTAGGTCTGCACCTGTATGTAGGCTATTTGACTCTTACCTGTTCAGGAAGCAGGGAGCTCAGTCCGAGGGGAGACAGCTTTATTTATTCAATTGTTGATGAAGCTCTTACATCTTTTGGGAAAGTGAAAAGGCTCACTTGTTCACTGATGATATTAGAACACCCAAATGCAACATAACTGGCATTTTTCAAGTTATACAAAAAAAGGCGATCTGGCTGAGAATGAATATGCGTTAATGGCAGACACAAGCCGTGTTTCCATCAAGGTTTCTAGCTGCGCATTTTGAAGTATCGCAGCAGAAAAGCTTAATGGAAACGGCAAAATCCGTATTTACTTTCTCAAGTTCGCCAAAAAGTTTATACGCTCGCTTGAGGTGGTTTTTGGGATGTTCGAAAATGAGCAGATGCGCACAGCGACAGATGGAAACACATTTGCCGACTCGTGCTGCCGAAGCGAACATTCACGTCACGTGACTGATCAGCTGTTTCCGCTCCGGACAACATGTAACATCGCTAAAACTAGTTTGTATGACAGAATAAATACAACTCGACCGATAGCAACACGTACCTGAAATATTCTCTCCATTTTGACGAGATGTGTGGCCAGGTTCTGTTTTCAACTGCTACTTCCTGTTTACTGTAGACATGCGCTGGACATGCGCAGTGCTGACGTCTGACGTAATGACGCTGACGTCTGACGTAATGACGCTGTGCGTGGCTTGGTAGATGCGCTTCAAGCCAGCAGATGGAAACACTTCTGCTTCGCATTAATTTGTATTTACATATTTGCGAGATTTCAAAAATTAGCTCAAAAATCGAAATGAAAATGGATGGAAACACAGCTACTGACTGAAGGTCCTGCTCCCTACGTCACAAATGTTGCATTCGCTTGTACCGGTAGTCGGATTTTTCAGAGAGAAAAGCGGTTTTTAATTTTAAACTCAGTTTGAAAGGAATTTTCATTATTTTATCATTTTGTTTGCAAAAACGAACATAATTGAATGATAAAATATATATATATATATCTTCTATAATTTCATGCAAATTTGTAAGATGATTTCAGTGGACCTTTAAAGTTCTGCTTGAGCAGTTAATTTTCTTAGTGTTTTATGTGATGCACTGAGGTATAAGTAAGATTATAAAATATGATACTCTGCTGAATAGTTATCTTTTATAAAAGTCTGCACAAAATACTGCACCCTTTTCTAAAACTGTAGCTATAGATTTTTACTGCAGCAACAGAAAATATTGCATTTGTGTAAATTAGTGTCTTGCGTGGAAGGTTTGTGTGCTTAAAACAAACAAAGCAACGTCACCAGCCTTTCACGCTGCACATAAGATTGTTTTGTGCCAAAGATGAGCTCCGTTGTTTCAGCCGCCGCATGCTCCCGAACAAAAGTGAAGCATGACTAAGATGGGTGGTGCGTGGAGGATCAGGGAGAAAAGTTTGTCCTGGGTCATCTGCAGAGACTCAGCGTGACCGATTGGGGTGAAGGGGATGAATAAGACCATTCATGGAGCCTAATGAAAGAGCTCCTGCTGGGGCTTGAATGAGGGTGGGCCCATCTGCACCACATAGGCGTGCACAAACCAGTGACCTCGAAAATTACCCAGGAAGCACTTCAGGACAGTTGTCCCAGCAACAGGATGAGGTTTGCATGGTAACCAGCCGTTTCAATCAGTGCCTGGCAGCATCTCACACAGAGCAAATTTCTATTTCTGCATGGAAAGAAGCCCGTGTGAAATCGGCTTCACGGGACATGGCCCTTTTTCTTTGTGGGGGGGAGGGTGCCAAGGATTGTCCTGTGTGAAAACATCCAGCAGCTCTCACCGTTTCTAAAGGCCGAGATATAGCTCTGCGTTCGGCCGCACGCCGCTCTATGCCGTACGTACGCAGAGGCACAAGCGTACCCCCGCAGGGCACGTACGCGCCAAGCTCAAATTTTACGACCGCGTACGCGAGGCGCGTTGTCTCACAATAAACTGCCCGGTGCCGAACTGTTTTGTATGTGACACAAATGTATTAAATTCCCCTTCTTCATCCCTGATCTGGACTTTTGTTTTGTTTTTTTGCCAAAAGTCAAGTGATTGCTTCCTCCTCTGCTGACTCCATGACTGAAATGATGAGGAAATGAATGAATTTGTCACGAGCGAACTAAACTCATGTCCAACGTGGCTGCGCGAGGTTCTAAATATTTCCTGGTGTTCTGGTGTGCTGGACCAGCGCTCCCTGTTTTTATTTTATTTTTTAGAACTTTTTATTAACATATAAACACAGAATACCGCTGCGGCAGAAGCTGTGAAGTGCCTTTTTTTTCCCCCACCCGACCTGTCAATCAATTCAGTAGGCGTGTCAGCAAATGACCAATCAGCGACCTCAATTTGTCCCGTAGGTAAACGCTCCGCCCTGCTGTTGCTCAAATGACGTCAAGAATATGGAGCGAAAACGCGAGCATTAACGCGAGAACGAACGCAGAGCTGTGCTTGTGAATGTGCGCGCACAGAACGCGCGCGTAGAGGACGTATGCAGAGCTATATCTCTGGCTTAAGAGGTGAAAGATGCTGCCCTCTGGATTTCTCCACTTGAGGAAAATATGTGATATTTATAAGAAGTTTAAACGTGTTCTTGAACTTTCGATTAAATCTTTTGAAATACATCTGATAACACAACTACAGATGAGATTTCCTCAGTATCTTGAAGACCGGACATAATGTCTACAAGCATCTCTGAGGATTTGGTTCGTTGGATTTTATCTATGATATTTGATTTAATATATTCATCCATGATGAGCCAGAGCCACGCAGGTCATTGAAGCTCCGCCGCTGCCTCCGTTCCCTCATAGAACTTTTGACAGCATGAAATGACAATCTGCCCCTGCACGCATCTCCCACGTCAAAAAGTAATGAGATTGTGCTGCTGGAAATATCACTACAAAGCATCAGGCTCGCGCTCGGATCTGACTGCACCTTCAAACAGCACCGCCTGCCAGCTCGCCCGCTCCGTCTGCCTGCTGTAAAAGAAACGCACAAAAACAATCAGACAGAGAAACGGCAAGGGAAGCTCCCCACCCTGACACAAACGAACACGCCAGGGCCTTTCATCCTGAGAGTGATTAGTTATCCGAAACATTTTAAAACCCCTCTTTGAGTGTGTTCGTCAAACGAAAGCGTTCCATTGAGGAGTGCTGGTGAGATGTTTCGTGCTGGGAAGAGCCAGTGATCTAGTCTCTAATTGTGGCACGGCTGACACGGATAGTGTGTCTGGGAGCTTTTCAAGCAGGGCTTTTTGCCACACTCTTGTTCCCTTCCTGTCAGATCCACCACCAAAGACACCAGGAAACAAAAGGGCCCCTCAGATTCTGTTCTCACATCCATCTGCCTGGTGCTTTGTGCTTAAATACAAGCCCAATTTAACACACTGATTGTCCCAATGCTAGCCTAATGTGACCAGAACTAGTTACTACAAATGCAATGTTTGGTTTTAAATATTCAAAAATTATACATATATATATACCATACTTGCTGCCGTACACATCACACTGCCATATAAGTTGCATCAGTCCAAATACTGTATTTCTAATAAAGTGAAGAAAAAAAAACATAAATACGTCGCTTCGCCATATACGGTATGTCACATCTACTGTATTATGCGTCACTGCTGACCACCCGAAAACTTTGGCCAGTGTTGTGCCAAAAATCGCTTGGCTGCCAAATGGTGGCCGTGGCAGTGTGAACGGGAGGCCTTTAATAAGAATGTAACAAGATTAATGCTTAAAAACAATTATTTGATGCTCGAAATTTTAGTAAAGATGTGTCTCCATCTAACTTTTCCAAAATAAATGCACTTTCACGGTCAAATCAGCTGCATTTCAAAAGCCGATTTGCAGCTGCGGGAGCATGCAGAGGGACGACTCGCTGTCCATTTCTTCGAAATTTACCAAGATAACCACCTAAAAATAATTTATTTGTTTGCTCGGCATTATAGTAAAGTTGTGTCTCTGTTTAACTTTTCCTTAATAAAAGGACTTTAATGGTCAAATCAGCTGCGTTTCGCCAGGGCAACGCAGCAAAATGCAGCTGATTTGACGTTTGTTTTAGGAGTTCCAGAGTGAAACGAAAGCTGGCTTTGTATGGCAAGCCATGTGTCTCATTAATAGCCACTTTTACCTATTAATGAGACACCTGGCTTGCCATATTAGTCGAGGGCCCTCTAGCAGTTGAAAATGGAAGTGTTCAATATTTTCCATGTCTGAATGAATTAAATCATCAGATCTCAGCCAAAAATTGGGTTATAAATGTGGTGGTGGTGGGGGGGCATAAATAATTTGCTTCGCTGCATAAGTCGCAGGGCATGCTAATTTATGCAAAAAGGTGCAACTTCTATGGCGAAACACACACA
>JBBPBX010015459.1:32733-49441 GCA_038048925.1 Garcialebias charrua | reverse complement strand
TCCCCGGGCGCTTTCGGGCTGCTCACTGCACCACCTGGTAGGTGGTTGGGTTAAATGCAGAGACGAATTTCGTCTGTGTATGGGAAACATACGCAGATGACAGGAAAAGACATTATTATTATTTTTTGTATAACTTGAAAAATGCCGTTACGTTGGGTCGCATTTGGGCGTTGACAAGTGAGCCTTTTCACTTTCCCGAAAGATGAAATACTTCGTCAAGACTGGACTAAACAAACAAAGCTGTCCCCCTCGGAGCCCCCCTCGCTCCACCCGAGAGCCCCCCTCGCTCCACCCGAACGATAAGGCAGAACCTGCTGTTTCGTGTTCAACCCCCTGAACTAACTTCGGCTTCCCAAACTGAAGACAAATCGCTCAAATCTAAACTTAAATTGCTAAATTCGTCGGTTTCTATATTGTGCGCTGTTGTTATGTAAAAGGGTAGCCTGGTTAAAACCAGACCCTTGTCCTTCACTTCGCTTTGTACTAGGGTCTGGGACTTCTCCCATAGACAAGGATTTCTCCGGTAGATTTTTGACCGGACCAATCAGAGAACAGAAGGCGGAGTTTTGAACGACGTCGACTGACGTCGTCAGTTAAAATGGCTGCCGCCACGAAGGAATTTTCATGAAAACAAGGTAAAAAACTATTATTTCTTTGCTGAGAAAAAATATATTTTAGCTGACGTTATATCAGAAGTGTTCCTGAGCTTAACAGTTCCTAAATCAATTCACGAAATGGTCAAATCTGCTGGATTTAAATAGTTTCGGTTTGACATTTTCCAAACAGCCTCGGGTGCGCTACGAAAATAAATTATAAAAAATCGAATTTTATCTCAAATGTTTAATCTAGGCCAACAGTCAGTAAATTAGAGCCATATAATTACACACTGGTAGCAGAAAAAATATCCACCGAGTGGTTTCTGAGCTATTTATCTGATAGCCTGGACCTCGCCAGGCTAAACTAACAAAACTCTGCCTTCTGTTCTCTGATTGGTCCGGTCAAAAATCTACCGGAGAAATCCTTGTCTATGAGAGAAGTCCCAGACCCTAGTACAAAGCGAAGTGAAGGACAAGGGTCTGGTTTTAACCAGGCTAGTAAAAGGGGCGTTCTAGGAGACATTCCTGCGTTGACGTCACAAAATTAGCAAGCATACCCAGATGTCCCGTGAAGAAACACAGCGCAAATTTTAAACTCACTTTTTAAATGAATTCTCATTAAATTATCATTTTGTTTGCAACAACGAACATAGTTGAATGATAAAAGATATATATGTTGTAACAATTTATGCAAAGTTCAAAAATCATGTCAGCCAACCTTTAAGCTGCATAGCCTTTTCACCGTTATGCAAAGTGTTGTGCTTTAAGGTTTCCATGATGGTTCAGCTTTCAGCTGTGCATGAAGTTGTGTCAGGGGTTTGCACAACTGCCCCTTGCGTGCACGTGTTGTTTACAGATCCTCCAGTTTCCACTCGTTTAAAAACATGAATGATTTTAAATCTGTGGAAGCCTCTAAAAGACTGAATGGGAAAAGTCTGTCTTTTGTGTGCCTTGATGGACTAGCAGTTTGTTTTAGGTTTAGCCCGCCAACAGTCTTAGCTGGCTTAGGCTGGAACCCCACCCCCATGCTCCACCTCTACCACATAACGAAACTCAACTTTTTAAAATTGCTAACATGAATGATATGAACAATATTTGTAGGTGACATATCTGTTATTAACAGATGATGTGGTCTTGTTGGCTTCATTGTGCTGTGATCTTCAGCTCTCACTGGAGAGGTTTGCAGCCGAGTGTGAAGTGGCTGGGATGAGAATCGGCACCTCCCAATCTGACTGAGGCCATGGTCCTCAGTTGGAAATGAGTGGATTGCTCTCTCCATGTTGGGAGTTCCATGTTCTGTCTCAGTGGAGGAGTTTGAGTAACTCGGGGTTTTGTTCAGGAGTGAGGAAAATATGGGACGTGAGATTGATAAACGGATCGGTGCAGCTTCCACAGTATTGTGGACTCTGTGCTGGGTCGTTGTGGTGAAGAGGGAGCTGAACTGCAAGCTCTCTGACTGACAGTCGGTCCACATTCCTACCCTTACCTATGCTCACAAACTGTAGGTAGGGACCAAAAGAACAAGACCTCTTGTACAGGTGGTCAAAATGAATTTTCTCCGCAAGTAGTTGGAAGTAGTTGGACTCCCCCTTTGAGACAGGATGAGAAGTTCAGTTTTCCATGAGAACACACTGATAGGAACCAGTTGATTTGGTTCAGGTATCTGGTAAGGATTCCCCCTGCATGCCTCCCTAGGGAGGTTTTCTGGGCATGTTCAACTGGGAGGAGACACCGTGGAAGGCCCAGGACATGCGTCTCTCAGCTGGCCTGGGAACACCTTGGTGTTCTTCCAGAAGAGCTGAGACAAGGCTATTCAACTAAATTGCTCAGGGGGCCACAGTTACTGCTGCCAAGAGCTTAGGGGCCGGACATGCAGTAGTTATTGTCATTAGGTACGTTTATTTCATGGTTTAAAATATAGTTTTACTTAAATATGAACCCACTGGTGGGCTGAACTGAGCTCACCCGTGGGCCTGATTTGGACCCTGGGCCACTGGTTGAATAGACTGAGTTAAGAAGTGGCTGTGGAAAGAGATGTCTGGGCCTCCCTGTTCAAGATGCTGCCTCCACAGTCCTGACTCCAGAGCAAATGGAAAATCATGGATGGATGGGTGAATACTTGCAGATTCACATTTTCAACAAAAGGACATAGACTTTTGCAAAAATCCATCAATTCCAGCTGTAAAATTACTTGAGCCGCTCTTTTCCTGCTGGGCAGCTGTGTGTACCATTGTGTTCGATGTTTTTGTATGACTGTTTTCTTTGTCATCCTTCCTCTTCTTTCATGGAGTCAGTGCTATACATTTGAACGTTGGAAGTTTTCAAGTTATGTACCCCAAAAGGAAGTTTTTCTCTCCCAAAGGCAACAATTTCTTTCCAAACTGATTGAAACTCCATTTGCAGTTCAAGCTTCAGTTCCCTCATTTATCTATGTGAGCTTAACGCTTGTTGCATTATTTTTCAAAATGGGGATCTATGATGTAAAAATGAACAGAGAACATCTGACCTGCAGTGATCTTGTGGTCAGCGTGTTCTCAGTTTGGAGAGCAAGGGCGAGGTATGAACAGGATTTCATCTAATAAAAATGATAAAGGAAGCCTCAGCAGAGTGCATTTTTATGGTCAGAATGGATGAAAACTTGGAAAGTGTCTTAGTCATTCATGAAAATGCTATATTATATTGTATGTTTTTTCTACTCTGTTACTGTCGCACAACTTTCTCACTATTTTCTCAAACAAAAATGCTGTTGGTCCACATCATGTATTATGTCCTGTCAAATATGAGCTTGTCAGCTCACTGGACGTCTCTTTGAAAAAGTTTAAAGGTTGGTATTGGTATTTGTCGCTCTTTTACAAGCTGTTGTAGGCTCTACAGTGGGTAACCACTCACAGGTATTTCATGTCTCTTCAGAGTGTAGAGCCTGAAATTAATCTGAGCTCTTGCAAAATAAATCTCATTCCTTGAGGAAAATGCATATTGTCCACCACGTTGTATTCAAAGGTTTTCAACAATCAGAATCAGAATTGTAATTTGCATTCAACCTTTAGTTAGACAGGTTGATCCCATTGAGCCTTGGGGACTCATTTACAAAAGAGACCTGATTTTAGCAATGAGTAATGACAACAGTGGATAACAATGACAACAATAGACAATCATAGAAGAGGCAAACATATTTTTAAAAACAAATTTAAATAAGATGGCAAAAAAAGTAGCAAAAATACATCTAGATTATAAGGTGATGTAGAAAACTAAAAACGGGAACATGTCTGCATTGGTTTTTGCCAGGAACTTAACATGTTTAAAACCACTTGGAGAGGTCAAGGTCGAGAGCTTCAGATCTTTTTGCAAGATATTCCAGGAAACAGGAGCGAAGTAGGAGAAGGCCCTTTTGCCTAATTCAGTCCTCACTGAGAGACCGCTGCATGTAATAATGTCCTGAGAATGCACGCTGTAGCTGCACTCACACAGTGACATGTAGTAGGAGATGTATGAATTGTAGCAGACCAAGAAGGGATTTAAAGATGAAAATGTACCAGTGAGAGAGTCTGCATGAAGTTAATGATGTCCATTTAACCAGTGAACACAGAGTGCAGTGGTGGGTACAGTAGTCACAGCCAGTTATGAATCTTAATGTAATGTAATCATTGCATCGAAGTACAGAAAAATTGTATTTTCAGTACAACCCGTCCAACAACAACATAAACAGCATAAATAACAACTAACATGGGAAGATGGAGGTGACTGAGGCCATCACCTTAGGAGGTGCGGCTTTATTTTCAGATAAGGAAAAATAAACACGAGTGGGAGGGTATGTGAAAAAAAAAATCTTGCACTGTGTCCTATGGAACACATTATGAGTTGCAAAAAAATGACCTTAGCACAAACCACATAAATTGACATAATACATATGCGTGTGGAGTGGGTAAGGGGTGGGGGTCCCAGCACAGCCGCCAGGTGAGCGACTCAGCCCTTTGGTGCCTTTGCATCTCCTAGGTTGCTGCACCAGGGGAGGCAATGAGGAAGCCCGGCAAAGGCAAGAGTTTGAGGGGAAGTCGTAGGACAGCACAGTCCAGAGCCCAGAGCCATAGTCCTAATAAGAAGTGTTTGTTAATCAGCCAGCTCGGTTGAAGTCTGACACTGTTCCACGTCCTTGGGGAAGGGAGAGGGTGAGGAAGGGATCAGAGTGTCTTTAATTCAATTCAATTCAAAAATACTTTATTAATCCCAAAGGGAAATTGTGTTGTCGTAGCTCATTACCCTGGTTTCATTCAAGAGTTGTTATAGATGCTGATAGCTGCTTGTTTCCACAACATCCAAAGAGACATTGAGACAGTCAGCCTTCCAAGGCCAGAGCCAGATTCAGATTTCAACACTGTTTTGGGTTAGGCCAAGCTCTTTAATTTCCACACCTGCCTTTTACATTCTCACTCGTACATCTCATGGTGACTCCAAACAGCTGAATTGTGATTACTTAAGTTTGGCCTACAACTTATCCAAGATCTATTCCTTCCAACAAGTTTGTGAACACTGCCACAAAGTGCCACAGTCAGCTCTGATACAGGTCCACAGATCGTTTGCACACAGTCTGAGTGTTGCCAAGCCCAGCACACACATTCCAGACAGCTTAAACAGCTGAAGATATTTCCGAATTTGTCGATAATCAAGGTTTCCACCAACTCCACAAAGCAGAATCCAGTTATCATACTGGTAAATTCAATTATGTTTCCGAGGTAAGAGGGCGCTCCTTCACACTGTCTTCTTGTTGAGAAAATGTGATCAATTGAGAGACCAGCTGAACAAATTCATGGTCTACAATTTGGAAGGTATACAAAAAGGGGCTCTGAAAAAGGTTCACAAAAACGGAGCACAAGCAGGGACGGAGCGGAGGAGGATGCGTCTGCTTTCGCCAAGAGCAAGCAGAAAAAAAAACAAAGCTCTTGCGAGATATGTTAGCATTTAAAATATCAGATGGAGATGACTCTCAATTGCCACTGTAAAATTATAGCTAAATATTTGTAAAAGTGACCAACTTAAAGCCATTTTTGTGTTTTCTAAGGTCGATTAGCTGTATGGGGTTGACTTTTAAAGTTAATCAGTTAGTCAATCATGCACATTCAGGGTTTATTTTCTGAGAGAATCATTCAACCCCCCCCCACACACACACACACACACAAAGCCTCAAATGATCACACACCTTTTAGGTGATAACGACATGATATAAGCTCTTAATAATAGTTAGGTCATTTTTATGCCTGCATACCTGTCTGTTCATAGATCTCATCTTTGGAGAGTATTTTGAACTGAATAAAACATCCAAATGTCAGCTTCCAAGATTAACTTTGAACACAAAACTCAGCAGAAACCCTAAACTGTGTGACTGGGCCTTCTTTTATGTGGGAACAGTGTGTGGTTTACCTGACTCATTTGTTGTGAAGGTCACAGGGCTGCTGAATTGATTCCCGTGGCCCACTCTGGTGTAACTGTACACACTGATCTGGTAGGAGCTGTGGGGCCTAAAGCCTGACAGGTATGCCACAGTCCATGGCCCAGAGGAGTTCTACACATCCAAAGAGAAAACACATGCTAGATTAAATTATCCGGTTTTCATCGCTGGATGATATCAACGTATTGGCACACATATACGCCCTTTAAGTAAGATGTTACTGAAGAGGGATAGCTGGAGTGTGAAATTAGCCACCGCTGGTGTGGTTTTGTGGAGTGTGTATGTGTCCTATTGTTACTCTCAGGGAGCTTTCAGTGTGTGAAATTAATGGTACCCGATGTGTGACGGTTTCTGTGATGAGGTCACGGATCCGGAATCCGTACATCACCACCACTCCATTGGGCTCCAGAGGAGGCTCCCAGCTCAGCCACACAGAGACTGCCGTGTGGTTAAATATAGTCAGGTTAAGGGGAGGAGACGTGGGGCCTGAAACGCAAAATAAAAGTGACTTCAGATAAACAGCTGTGATTTTTGAAGAAGTTTTCAATGTGCTGTCAAACTCACCCCCTTCGTCGGTGTGAAGCTGCACGAGCAGGCTGGGCCCTGCACCTTTACGAGTCGAGGCAGTAATGGTGAGATTGTAGGCTGTGTATGAGAGCAGGTCAGTGAGAATGGCCGAGGTGTTGGTGGTCTGTGTTGTGTTGGAGCCCCCAGGGCCAGACAGAGTGAGAGAGTACTCCGTTACTTCTCCATTGGCCTCTAGAGGGCGCTGCCAGACCACAGCGATGGAGGACGTAGACAGGTTTCTAGTTGACACCAGGAGTGGAGGAGAACTGGGAACTAAAAGGAGACACACCCATAAAAATGTCAGTATTGCAGTACATACATCATGAACGCTTCTTCATGGGCTGCAATCTGTAGAAACTCACTGTCATCGTCTGTTCTCAGGTACACTGTGCTGGTTTGGTTGTAGGCAGCACCGGCACCAGTAGCTGGAGTAACTGTCAGCACATATGGGAAGTACTTCCTGAGCTTGGTAAACAGGAAGACATTATCAGTCGTGGTGTGTTTGGTGGTTTTATTGACAGCTGGGCCTCCTGGGCTGGTCATGTTTGGGAATATGCCGGCCTCCTGTAAGGTGAGGATGTAGTAGGGGCGACCGTTGGGCTCCGTAGGAGGATCCCAGCTCACAATGATGGCCGTGGAGCTGAAGATCTGTGCTGTTAGGTTTGACACCGGGTCGCTCGGCACTGTGAGAGGAGAACAGTAAAGTAGTGTTGGTATTTTCAACCATTGTTGATGAGCTGACAGCTTTATTCTACAGGTAGTCCCCGATTTACGAGCGCTCTTACATACGAGGTTCCGGACTTACGAGCTGGCGAACGAGCAGTAAATTTGTAAGGAACATACAAAAAATACAGCACTTTTATGTGTTTTTAGATGAAAGTGTGTTAGCTAAATGTTTGGAAACAAGTTTCCGAGCATGTTTATGAACTAGTATGAACATTTGTGATGAAAAACGAGTATTCGTAGTAGCGCTAGCATAAATTTTCCGACTTACGACCGAAAATACGGACTTACGAGAACACGTGTTTCGTGTTCCGACGTACGAGATTTCGCCTTACGAGATGCTCGGAGGAACGGAACTCGCTCGTAAGTCGGGGACTACCTGTATTTTGAGCATCAGAGCATCAGTTAGACACTTATAATTTACAAACAATAAACAGCAAACCAGTTGTCATGTTTAACATTCATAATGATTATTATAATTACCGGGACTGTTATGATTAACAAAGATAGCAACATATTAAAGGAGAACAGTGGAAAATTGACATTACCCAAACAGAAAAACAGCAAAGTTGCAATATTATTTTAAAAAATCAACAAACTTTTTAAAAATACATAGAAGGCTTAGGATAAGGAAAGAGCACACTGAACGTCTTGATAGTAAGAAAGAAAGATAGCGAAAAATACTCATCCTGTTCTTCTTTTCAGCTCCTCTGGAAATGTTGGGTGAGCAGGGAAAAAAGAGTAGAAATGAAGAAAGAAGAAGAAAATGAAAGATATTTATACATTAAGTGAGTGGCTATAAGGAGCCGGCTGTTTGGGGGAAGGGGGTCTAAAACCAGGGGAGTGAGACCCCGCTGGCTTTGGCTGCAGGAGACACAAGTGGCCCTGGAGGTCCGGTGTTTGGCTGATAACGGAGCAGCTGGAGCACAGGTAGAAACACGTGGTCAGTCATCATTCAGACAGACAATACTTCACAAACAAAAACAATGTGACTACGTCTGGTGGCAGTCTGCACCATTTTTTCCAAAATCGCATAAAAACCTAGAGATCAGTTCCGATAAATTTTCTTCAAATTCATTTCAGTTGTCATCGTAAGATGTGGCGTAGATAGTCGAGATTAGATTACGCTCTGTTTTGTCAAATTCAGAACTGCTCTGCAGAATTTTTATGTAATTTTATTTAAAGGTTAGAGGAGATTTGGAAAATGTGTGCAGACTTGCCCTCCAGTTATATTCTAAATAATCACGTCTAACTTTATGTGTATGGGTTTACTTTATTCTATAAATATTATGTAAATCTGTGGGGGATTTTTTGTGTGTGTCTGACTGACCATCCTCTGGCAGGAGCACAGTTATTGGCTTGGACTGGACCCCTCCGTCACCCTGTACAGTGCTTGAAGTTATCCAAATAGTGTAGTTACTGCCCCCCATCAGGCGAGTCAGGGTGTAGACAAAGGGTGAATCAGGAGGAGCGCGGGCAGGTAAATCTGAAACGGGAACTTTCTGTGCACAAAAAAGGTGCTGTGGTTATTTTCACAAACTGAATCAAGCATTTAAACAGTTGAAAAGTTGTTTTTGTTAATAGAGCTGAGGAAATGCAAACATTAAACCATCAGTGTTTAGTTCTTGCTTTAGCTGATTTGGGGAAAGTGATTATTATTGTTATAGTTATTGGCTATAACTCATCACTGAATAAATTATCAACATATTTTTTGTTCATGACTGAATTTCTTAAGTTTAGTTTAGTTTATGTGTTGACAAAATTACCATTTAGATCAAAATATATAGAGTAACATGAACATTTAAACATGGTTTCTGAAAATTACAGTGGCATTAGTGCATATCGTATTTTCTGGTGTATAGGTCACACTGGTGTATAGGTCGCATTGTCCAATTATCACAATAGATTGGAAAAATCCCTAGATAGGTCGCACCGGTGTATAGGTCGCACCTACGTTTAGCTCTGCTGCAAATGTCTGCCACAGGAGCGCACAGCAAGGCTTTTAAGAAGATTAACACTTAAAAACAATTATTTGTTTGATAAAAATTATAGCAAATATGTGTCTGAGCTGAACTTTTCCTTAATAAATGAACGTAATTGTGAAATGAGCTGGATTTAAAAATTTGTTTTGCCGAAAGTGATAACAAACCATATATAGGTCGCACCGGTGTATAGGTCGCAGGCCTTGGAAAAAACCAATAAAAAGGTGCGACCTATACACCGGAAAATATGGTACATATTATCAACTAAGATAATTACCGTATATATTATATACAGATTACATACGTTTGATGTAAACATTATATAGAATTCAAACTAGCATACTTGTGTGCCCCTATGTGCACTTAATGTGTGATGGATATAAATATGTATGCAAAGTCTTGATAATTTTGGGAGTGTTTCTAACTGGGTAAATTCATTCAACCTTTATTTAGACAGATTAATCACACTGAGCCTCTGGGACTCATTTACAAGTGGGACCTGTTTAGACAGACGAAATACTTGAAAGTGACAACAAGTAGGATTTGGAGGCAAAAGAATTCCTAACAGACTCTCAATCCATGGCCGAGGACAGATAGCCTGAAATTGAAAAAACACACCGCACATAAGCACACAGACAATCCGCAGGGGGAGGGGAGACACAACAAGAGCAGTGAGCATGTCCAAGGACACCCCAAAGGCACTGAATAAATATTACTAATATATAAATAATACTAATAAACAACTTAAAGGTCTAGCATTCCTTGAAGCATGCCACCTTTTATGCAGGTGTTTTAAACTAAGGTCATTTTATGCTGAAAGTTGAGATGAAAGTTTTGTCAAACATTGTTAATGGTGTTATATGATGTCATGTGATACAGTGAGGTCTTGAGAGATGTGTTCGAGGTCAGGGAGGGGAGAGACTCAGAAATTTTCACTCAATATTTGTAAAATTCACTGAGTTATCAGAGACTGTCGTCTGCCCTACCCTGCAAAATGTCTGCGTCGCTATGTGCCTATGTGCGGGATGTTTTTTTCAATTTCAGGTTATCTTACCTTTGCCAAGGATTGAGAGTCTGTTAGGAATTTTTTTGCCTCCAAATCCTACTTGTTGTCACTTTCATGACTTTTCTGTCTGTCTGACAGGTCTCTCTTGTAAGTGAGTCCTCAAGGCTCAATGTGATTTATCTGTATAAATAAAGGTTGAATGAATGAAAAAAAATCACTGAGTTGTTTCCATTTTTGTGTTGGTAGAGGTGGATTTGCTGTAGCTGCTTCCCAGGACTGGGTTGACTCCAAGTGTTGTTGAGTTTTAGATGTACGTCCAATATTTTCTTTCTGAGAGATTCTTTAAAATGTGTTTAGTGGTTCAAGAAGTATTTTACCAACAGACTCAAGACACAAACATGAGCAAATGCATTATCTTTCTTTTTCCTCTTTGGTGTCAGACCATAATTAATGACAGTTAAAAAAAAATTGTTGTAGTATGAAAGTGTCTTGTGTTTTTTCTCTGAAGGGCAGCAACAAATGCTTCTCAACAACCATCCGTTGTTCTTGTTCAGGGCCATTGGGAGCTGGTGCCTAATTCCAGCGATCACTTGTAGAAAAGGAAAGATCCACCTTGGACAGGTCGCCAGTCCATGACAGAGACACATAGAGACAAATAAGACAGACAACCATTCACGCTCCCATTCACACATAGTGACAATTTAGTCATCAGTTAATCTAACGAGCATGTTTTTGGTCTGTGGAAACAGGAGTGCATGGGGAGAACCTATGCGAGCGCTGGAAGAACATGAAAACTTGACGCAGAAAGGCCACTGCCGGAAATCAAATGTGCAGCCTTCTCGTGGCGAGGCAACAATACAAACCCACTGCACCACGGCACAGCAGCAGACAGCCTTCCTCGTTGGCGTTTCAATGACTCACACCTGAAAGCTCCAGAACAGTAAAACTGGAAAAGTGTGTGTTTTTATCCACCTTATTCCTGAGAGTGTCACTGTGGAAGCGATTATGTGTCTTACTTCCGTTTGACCCCGGAAGTAGAATTTCTGCATTGGCTCCCCGTTGTTTCCTTGTTAATCTGTGCGCGTCGTTGAAGTTCTGTTTTCTGTTATTTCGAGCTAATATTGTCACGAAGATGTCACGAAGATGTCCTTGCGGAGCTCGGGTACCTATTGCGCTGTTCGTGGCTGTACGAATAATCAGACGAAGCTGAATTTGTGGCTGCAACTAGTGTGTGTTGAACATGCTCCGAAAACAAAAACCTGCATCCTTCTTTGTGGCTGGGCTACGAGAAACCACCTGAAAAAAGACTCTGTATCCTCCAGATGATCGAGAACACCAGGTATGATTTAAGAGACAGCTTTTAGTGTTATGATTTTATGTAGTCAGTGATTAAATGATACTAATATTTTCGTTCATAACTGGCAAATAAACACACGCACCTATATATGTATGCTGTGTGTGCGTTTATTTATACATATCTATCTATATATATATATATATATATATATATATATATATATATATATATATATATATATATATATATATATATATAATATAGGTGTGTGTGTGTGTGTGTGGTTTATTTACATATATATAATCTAGGTGTGTGTGTTCATAAATGAACCCTAATGTTTGTATACTGTACTTTTACTTTCAGATGGGCTTGATGAGAGTGTGGAGCTGCTCAACACCACCAGTCACATGCAGCATGACTGTTGGAATGTGGATTGACATAATGTCAGAACAAACCAACGACCTTATTCTATGGTTGCCCCGTGAAACAATTAAAGCAACATGTTTTGCAGAAAGCTAAAAACTTGGACTCCAGAAGTGAATCATACATGCAAATAACACTGTGAAATATTTATTGGCTGTTTCTCCCTCTGGAATAATCATGTTTATTTCAGATGCTTATGGTGGTAAATGCAGTGACAGGTATATAACACAGAACTCTGGGTTTCTGGACTATCTGCGTGCTGGAGATGAGGTGATGGGTGATCGTGGTTTCACAGTGAGGGACCTGCTGCAAGAGCTATGGTGTCAATTTAATCATTCCAGCATTCACACGCAAAGGATGCCAGCTTATTTCAAGTGAGAAGTGAGAAGACATTAAATGTAAACATTTTTCTCAAACATGTACAGTACTGGTGTACTTGCTGTAAACGTAACACAACTCTTAACATGTTTTTTAAAGGATGCAATGTTAACTATATTACATTAGAAAAGTATTTGCTAAAATGATTCATTTGTTATGTACAATAGTTGACTGTTAACCTTCTTACAAGGTTAGTTTTTTGTGTGCACTATATCAGTTAATTTTGGATTAAACTACTGTTTCTATCTAAATGTCACTTTTTTCATTATCAAGTTTTTAAAGATCGTTTCCTGTCTATTTCATTATTTGTTTTCATTTACTGTATTTTATTAAAAGTTCTCAAGGTGCTTCATTTGTGAATCAGTAAAGTATTTGTCAAAAGAAATGTCAAGCTCCAGGTGCTCAGTTGGTGTCCAGATAAACATCTTGCAGCTCAAAAGTCCAAAGCAACATCATTGTTAGCTGGACCTGGAGATGTGGATTTTTAATGCTTAGACTGGACTCTGTGTTTGCCTTAAGGTAAATAAGAAAGTGTCCCAGCTCTCTTAACATAACAGGACCAACCTTGTTACTGTGAAGTTACTGATAAGCTTCAGAGCTTTTCAGATTGCTCATCGCTTCGCCATCTGAAGCAACTGTCAACAAAGTAGCTAAGTATGCTAGTAGCTAAACATGCTAGTAGCTAAACATACTAGTCTACGTTATTTTCGGCCACTTCTTCAAGTCGTCCTCCCACCCCTCAACAGCTGTAGGTAGCGGTAAAACAATATCTCCACATTTGAGTTGTGATCGTTTGTGTTCCCACATATTTTATGACCTAAAACCTCTGATGAAAACCGGTTAGCGCGTTGCTAGCGTGTAACAAAAGTGCTGGTTCTGACTTTCGGCGGAAGTCGTACACATAATTCGCGCAAGGCATCATGGGGGCTAGGAATAAGGTGGATAAGACGAGCTGACTCGCTGATCATCAGTTAATCAACACATTTGATTAACAGCACCTGAATGCTACTTTATTCATGTGAAAGCTGCTCCATGTGCTGATTTGGTTATTTAAAATAAACCAGATTACACAACATTGTACATCATGTGTTGTCCCTCTGTGGTTGTATGTTGCATTCCCCTTTAAATCAGCGTGCTTTTGTTTTTATAAACATACACTCCCCATACATTCTTACCTTTTCTGCCATTGTGTTGTTATCAGTGAAGTAAATAGTGTAGTGCACAATAATCCCATTGGGCTCAGTAGGTGGAAGCCACATCAAGGTGACAGAGGAGGCCGTCACATTTACAAAAGTCACGTTCTGTGGGGGATCAAGGGGCTCTGCAAGTCAGGGCGTGGGAAAAAAAGAATCAGAAAATTACAAAAATATCTTAGGAAAAAAGGTGTGTTCAGAACAAATGTCAGCAGCACCTGCTTCAGTGGTGGTGAAGCTGATATAGATCAGCACTCCTCCATCCCCCAGCCGGGTCCAGCTGGAGACGGAGGCATTGTAGCGACTTTCTGAGTCCACATTAATAACCACCGACGTCTTTGTCACGTTCTGCCACAGCGCAGTCGTTTCATTCCTAACAAAGGAAACAAACATTCATGCGGAACGATGCCTTCCTTTCAAACAGAAGAGAAAACTGTAAAAAGGTTTCCAAACTCACCAAACTCTCACAATATAGTAGAGAATGTCTGAATTTGGATTAAGCGGTGGTTCCCATGACAACTCTACCTCATAGTCTGACAACTTCTTGGCTTTGAGGAACTGAGGGGGGGTGTCTGGGGCTGAGACAAACAAGACTTATGGGATCTGAAAAATTAAGGTGCATTTATTTCTCAGGAAGTTTAACATTCTAGGTTTGAGTCTCCCCAAGGAAAAAATGCCAAGAGAAGAATCCTGAAAAGAAACAAAACTGTTATTTTTAGTTGCTTGTGACGAAGATGTGTCTCAGTTCTGATGAAAGAAATGGGGATCACGGAGGAGGAACCTGTGATGGAACATAATCTGCACGAGGGGAAACAGACGCAAAACTGAGTGGAGAAACTGGAGGAAAAGCAGATTTAATCAGAAGCCCTTCGAACGTTATCAGCCAGGCGACACTCCTGGAAGTGAACCCCTCCCTCACCACGTGCACCCCACCCATCCTCCTCACCATCCTCGAGTGTGGTGATGTTGAGTGGCTCGCTGCTGTGGTTTCCCGGCCCGACTCGGGTGTGCGCCTGCACCACGACGCTGTACTGTGTGTACTTCCTCAGGTGTGTGATGTGGATGAAGGTGGTCAGTGAAGTGAGATTCAGGTGGTGCGTGGAGTTCCAGAGGTCCAGGCTGTAGAGAGTAATGACCCCGTTCGGCAGCAGAGGAGGACGCCACGTCACGTTCACCTCGCTGGGACTCACCGACTTATAGGACAGTCCATAAGGGGGACTGCCTGGAACTGCAGACGGAATAAAGAATTGAAATGTGACGTGAAAGTTATTAATCCTAAAGTCTTTCAAACAGTGGTTACATCCTTCAGCGCACCATCTTCTCCAGACAGAAGGTCCAAGGTGTCTGACGTTTGGTTGCCATTGCCGTAAAGCGTGTACGCCCTCACAGACACGTTGTAGTAGGAGAACGGCTTCAGATCCATCAGAGTGACTCTGTTAGACGTGCTGTTCACCAGTGCAGAGAAGGAATCGTTTCCATACGAGATCTCGTAGTACTGGATCACACCGTTAGCCTTCTGTGGTGCAGACCAGGTGAGAGTGGCGGTGGAGGGGCTTGTGTCCATCACAGAGAGATTTCCAGGAGGGGAGTCGGGCTCTAAGAGGACAAACATCACACAGAGGGATTAACTTTAATAACAATTAGACATGTTGTCAAGACTTAAAAAAGACATGCAAATACGTCTAAAAGCCGACTGCTGCTATTTAATAATACTACAGGTAGTCCTCGACTTACGACAGTCTCGAGTTACGACGTTTCGCGGTTACAACGCACCTCCCATAATTAAAAAAAAATATATATATATTTTTAAAAAATTATTTTGAAAAGCCGAGTTACGTAGTTTCCAGTTTTACTAGCTGCAGAGGCTACAGCTGCCCTGTACTCTCTAAAAAAGCTAAGTCTGGTCCTCTGGACGTTCAAAAAACAAAACAAAACTTGTTGGAGCACGCTGGACCGACAGAAACAGGCAGCAGCTGTGGAAAAGTGGCTGTTTTATGGACGGCGGTTTTACGATGTAAACACAATAGAGAATACGGAAGAGGGACGGAAGAACGGCTTCACCAGCATACCAGTAGGTTGTTAACTCTTTTTTCCCTTCATTATGGCTCCCAAATGTATGTGTATTTTGATAATTATGTAGGGTACTGTGTTAGGATAGGCTAAGTGCTTGGTAAAATACAGTACTGTACGTATATGGCTCAGTGTGTACGCATGTTCCGACTTACGTCGAAATTCGCTTTAGCCGCCGCGCAGGAACGGATCTCCGTCGTAAGTCGAGGACTACCTGTATTTATTTTTTCATTATTGATACTGTATTTGATAAATTATTATTATTGTCGTTCCTTTTAGAGTTGTATTCAGGCCTAAAAAAAAACCAACCCGGCCCTTAAACGGTATCAGTTTATTCCAGGCCCGACCCGAAACAGACCAATTAACTGTGATTACACAATTTAAAAACATATTTCATAGAAAGGAAGACATAAGATTTCTTGTTTATTAACAAGCATCAGCAGATTACAGTATTATTGTTATTATAATATTATAAATATACTATATAATACATAATATTATATATTATATATATAATTAAATCCGGTTATGTATATCATTATATACCGGTACATGGTTATATCTATTATGTATAACCAGATATAATGATTTATTTCATCTTTTGATGTGAAAGACAGGAACATATAAGATTTCTTCTTTATTAACAAGAATCAGCGGATAATAGTTATTATATTGTTATAATAACTATAATATTATACATATATTTATAATTACATTCGTTTTATATAACCGGATATAATGATTTATTTCACTTTTCGATGTGAAGCACCTTGTGAGTCTTATCTTGACAGGCGCTATCTATTAAATTTACTTACTTTTTTGTTTCAAGATCAAGGTTTCTTTATTGTCATTCACAACACATGTGGTACATGTGGTGGAACAAAATTGTGTACACAAGGTCCCAGTTACATCCAACAAAAGTATAAATTGTAAAGAAAAACAGTACTAAGATCTAAGACATGAACTAAGAATTACACAAAGCACTAATAGTAAAAAAAAATACATATATATATATATATATATATATATA